>PVJD01006419.1:0-98763 GCA_004026545.1 Mormoops blainvillei | reverse complement strand
TAATTCTTTGAAAGTAGATGAGGAATATAACAGTTCAAAGGAAATGTTTTAACCAATTCTATTCCTAAAGAATGAGGGACCAACAGAAAAACTGAAATATAGCATCACAGGGTCATAATCCTGGAAAGGAATTTAAACTTAGTGACCTGTCTGAATTAGAGATTCGCTAGGTATGTATATACTGATCACCTGCCATCAAGATGGAATCTACACTAGGGCAGTATTCTGTAGGAGGTGATCTGCATATAGACAGGTGACTTCCACATCTTTGCTTCCCAAGCACCAAGTATGCATGTTTCCCTGCCCACTGGACTGCCCCACCTGGGGGCAGCACAGGCTTCTCGGCCATGCAGGTAGAACTCACCATGCCCTGCACTTACAGCCTTGACTCCTTGCTCTCATCCACTCCGTGCATTGTGTCTGGTCACCAAGATCAAAGCCTGGCACAATTCATTTCCTTATGTGTGCATTTTCCAGCCTCTAAAAGCCAGAGGAAGCATTTACTAAGGGAGTGAGTTGCAGCCTCTGAATCTGGCCTTGACCTGCCCTTCAATTTGTTGGTAGCTAGTCTCATCTGCCTATCTCCAACCCTTCCCTCATCACCTCTGCACGGCACATGCCCCATTTTCCCTGCCTATTCTACACCTTATTTCGTCACGTTTGGACTCTATCTTTCCCCACGGAAAACCTGCGTAGGCTGGCAGGCTGGCAATAGGATGCCCTTTGGTTCGATCAGCAGCATCAGCCCCCTCGGCATGTCCTTATAAACGAATATTTTCCCTCATGATGCTTGGGGTTGTGCCTAGCAACCTGGACCTAGAAAACTGGCTCATAAATTGTTGCTTTTTCCTTTCCGTCTCCTTCACGAAGGACTCCCAGTTCACTGGGGCACATAGCATGTTCTCAGTGATGCGTCTGATGAATAAACAAATGATCAAATGTGCTAATGGAAGATAAGCCAGGAGAAAAAATTAATTTTAGATAACAATACATTCTGCAATTTATCGTTGCTAACTTTCAGCTCATTTGCTTTAATCTGAGATAACCAGAGAGACTAATTTTGCAGACAATGAAAAACTTACTTTAAAAATATGTGAAGCTTTGTTTTCAGGGGACATGGGATAGTCATTTGCTCTCAGAAGCTCATTCACCTATCTTCAGAGGAACACTTTTGTTTGAGAATTTGAGGCCAGTGAAGACTCAGTCCCCATTGACCAAGAGCATGATTTTACAGTGTGCCATGTCCACTTTGTTTGCACTGCCAGAAGCTCAAAGCCAAACGTTATTCAGCTACAGCAACCCTTATGAAGCAGTTATACTAACCATATGCAAAACCTCTTTCTTTGGCCTTGATTAATTATTCCTCCTTTATTAACTTTCTCATATATTCTTTGTTTTGATCCTCCATACATATTAAAATAAATCACCCAAAGGACTTCCTTCAGAAACATTGAGGTCTACACTCCTCTGTGGCATTGAGCCATGGGATGGAATTAGACACTGGGCTTTTGTCATTCTGTAATGCATTCAGCCTTTAAGACCAAAACTCACCATGCTTGCAAGTCTCAATTCCCTAACAATGTCAAGTCTCATTTTGTGAGCTGGCACCTCTTAGGAAACAACTTTCTGATTTTGGGCAAGTCCCCAGGAAATAAAATCATTAACATTAAAATGTTCTATATTAAATTGCTATGTTATAAACAACCCATAACAAGTAGAGCAAAAAGAATGTCCAAAGTAACAAACTAGTTAGTATGCCATCTCTTCCTTTATTTCTAATTATCTCAACAAATTGCTGAGTCCTTAGAAAGCCTCACTATATTGTCTACACACTACAGAAAAGAGAAAATTTGTGGTTAGAACAATTCCTTCCTAGTTTAAGGCTAATATAAACCAGGAGTTTAAAACTCCAATCATTTTAACAGTACTGAAGTAATAAAGAGTTCTTACTTGGAATTGTGTATCCCTCTAGGGGGCCATGGATTTCAGATGTTATTCTAAAGCCGAAATAGGTCTCATCAGGATAGACTCTGCTCCCCTCTTCAGGTATGTGTTACCTAGGAGCCTAGAGGCACATTAATGGTCCCCAAACAGATGGGCTTTCCCTTTATGTGTTCCTCTCCTCTTGGGCAAGAAAGCGCAACTGCATTGAGCAATTTTGTGTAAAAGGTTTCTTGAAGACATCCGCATCTTTTCACCTGTTCTTCAGTAGGGAGCCTGACCCTGGCAGCAGTAGGCTTCTAGCGCGTTAAGGACTAAGCACTCTTATTCAGATCCTTGCCCATTCCGTGGCACAGACGTGCTTTATTAGCAATCATTACTATCCTCGGGAACATTAACTCCACCCATTTCCTAGTTGGCTTTCCAGAGCCTTCAGTGTTATCAGGTGTAGGCTAAATATTGCAACAAATACCCCTACGCCCCAAATATCAACATTTCAATGAAATGCAAATGCTTATGTCTCACTCAAGTCAGGGGTCAATGTGGAGGGGGATCCAGTAGTGGGGGAGCAGAGTGGAATGGGCCGGGGGGTGTTTCCCAGACTCCTTCCATCTTCCATCCTCTTCTAGGTCCTTGGTGTCCTCTCCTTTTGGCTGGAGATTGGAGACTAAGAACATGGAAGCTTTTGTGGAAGCTCTTCTGGATCAGGTCTGTAGGTGGCACTCTTCATGCTGCCCAAGGGTCACATGGACATATCCAAGGGCAGGTAAGACTGAGATAAGTAGTCTGGCCCAGTGCCCTGAAGGGAAAGAAACTGGGGCTTGGAGAAAGCACAAGCAGTATCCCCCTCATATTTTGTTGCCCCCAATTTTCTATCTTCCTTATATTAGCAATTTTGGTAAATAGGCTATTTGCCAGGAACTTACCCCAGTAGGGGTAAATCGAACAAGCTGTTCAATTTGTTCTTTGATTCCTTTTTTTTAGGTGTTAATTAAATACAAATGCACACCTCACATTTTATATATTATTTTCTCAGGTAAAAATATATCTTTAGAAATTTGACTTCATAGCTCATCAGTTACAGAATGACATGAATTTAAATTGCTCTTTTAAAAAAGTCACCATTAAAGGGTAGAGATATCAAGTATTTGCATCACTAAAGAGGAATGCAGTAAAAATTGATTAACTCTTAAAATGAAGCCTCATGGTCAGTGTCAAGAGAAGAATGTCCATGTCTCCCCTGCGCCAGCAGCTTGGCACTGCGGCTCTCTTGAAGACTGGTGATGGTGGCCATGGACAAGCTTCTAGGATCTGAGAGTATTTTCTGCATAAAAGTGTGACATTCAGTCACAAAACTCCCTTTGGTGATCCTGAACTTTTCACAAATGTCTGCAACAGTGGTGGCTTCCCAAATAAAAGCCTGATGTTACTTAATCAGGGTCAAAGCCACCCAGAAGATAATGTTTGAGCCTTCATTTGAACAAACAATCCCAGATTCTAAGCACCGTCTCCATGGGAAGGATGTCTACAAACAGGCAGATGAACCAGAGAACACGACCGACCGGAGTCCACTGGAGCCCACAGGATGCCGTGCCTGACAACCAGGGCTGCCGTCCCTGGCAGCTAGGTCCTCACCAGCTCCCCCAGGACCTCCTGGTCCATCTTCGGCCCAGTATCTCAGGGTTGTAGTAATTTGGTAGTATTCTTCCAACAAGAACATCTAATAGCTAAAAGGATTCTTCTTCATTTTTTGTGATAATAATCAGGTATCCCACTGTAAAATTCACTCCCTGGCAGTGCCTCACACTTTGGTTGTGGTGCCCTAGGCCCATAGCACGTTCACAGGGTCTTCTGTAGACAGGGATCTGCACTGTTGAGGAATTTTTACATTGTCCAGAAATATCTGTCGGAACGGCCTCCTCTCTCCTCGGAGAAGTCGGTGCTAATAGCTGGGGGTCTCTCCATCTGGGACTGGCCTCCATTCACCCCTATGAAGATGCGGGCTCTGTGTTCGAGGAGAACACCTTTCCAGATACAGCGCTTCACCATCATGCTTTTCTGGCACTACTACCACTTCCCTTTAGAAGTCTAGGCCATTTTATTGCTCTTCTAAGTGAGTATCACCAGATAGGTGGGGAAAAAAATTCACATAAGCTGTACAATCAAAACCTTTAGGCTTTTCAAACCCATACAGGTCAATCCTGGGGACCCCATCCTGCACGCATACGCACGCTCTACGGGTTGCGTACAGACAAGGGGGGTGTCACCCAGAGCCGCCCGGAGCCCAGACCTCGCTTGGATCTCACTTGGATGGGGGTGCCAAGCCAGCCTCTGGAGACTCAGGGCAGCTAGAGTTGTGCCACCGCTGCTGGTGCTGGGAGACTCCTTGATTCTATTTTAAACCATTTCCAAAGTCTATCTTCACTATCTATCAATGCCTACCAGGACCTGTGATTTCACTTAAAGTTTTCTTTGTCTCTTACCCAGGTTCAAAGTACAGGTTCAATTCTCAGAGAGAAACAGTAACGTGTGGTTGCCTCCCTCGCGCCCCTACTGGGGACCTGGACCCTCAACCCAGGAATGTGCCCTGACTGGGAATCCAAAGTGCGACCCCTTGGTTTGCAGGCCGGCACTCAATCCACTGAGCCACACCAGCCGGGCTAAAGTGTCTTAATTAGAAGAACAACCCACATGCCTCCAGGGGTCAAGGCAACAGAATGTAGTGGGATGAATGTGAATGAGAGAAAATGAATTACTGAGGCTGCTAAAAACAGGGAGTGCACCCAGAAAGAAGGGACTGCCCTGCAGCTCATGAAGTATTCCCACGAAGGAAGGTGGCCTGAGGTTGTAAGGGCTTCTACTTGTCTGAGGGACCCAACAACCCACATTGTTAAGTAAAATGTCTTCAATTGTAAATGTTGGCCACTAGTTAAACTATCTTTAAATTTCTAAGCAGGCCATTCAGCAAACATCCAAGGGCCGCACTCAGCTGGTAGGCTACCATTTTGTAACTTCTCTTAACTTTTCTGCCCTGGTGAGTAAAGATAAGTGTTCAGAAGAAATCACAGCACTGAACCCCAGGCCTCTACAAGGAACAGAGGTGAAGGGTGACTTCTGCTTCCTTATAGGCCTGGCATTAGGGGTGTAAGGGTATTCATCTCTGTAAGGGTAATTAAGACTCAGAATTCTACATACTGAACACCTTTGTTATTTCTTTGCAAATGTTACAAATACAAGATGTATGTGAAAAAGTCAAAGGTCCTTTTCATGAACAAAAAGAAAGGAATGGTGGATCAAACTTGGGTGATACTGAGAAGGAAACTGATGCTTGTGTGTGTGTGTGCATGTGTTTTGTTACCAAAATGAATGGAACTGGGTCCAGTTACTCAGTAGCTGGCAGCCGAAAGAAAACACCAAGAAAATTTCATGAGAAGGAATATATTTATAGCTAACCAACAGGCAAGGACAAGGGAGATGTGCCCCTGAACAAAGGATTGGATTCATCTTTATTGAAGGAAATCATGCATAAACATTTCGGTGAGCTTTATCAACACAACATGTATAGGTGGGGACATTCTTCTTCATGAGCAGTTCAAAAATGGCAGAAAAATCTCAGCCTCCCTCCCAAGGAGATTTTAGCATTATAATGAGGGTATAATGGAAATAGTTCATGGAGAGGTCAGTGTGGAGTCCTCCAGGCCACTTTGGCAAGCGTTGGACAGTTTGAACCAGATTGGTCAGACTAGTCCCCTGGCTGTGCAAATCACCCTGGGCCTCTCCCTGAAAAGGCAGTTGTGGCATTCATCAGTGTCGGGGATGACATAGGTATGGAAGAAAGTTTAACTAATTAAGTCTAAGCCCTTCTGTTAAACTCAGAGAATTGTAGGATATGGTTGCACAAACCCCATAATGTACAAGGGTGATCTAAGTGAGTTTACAGGTTAATCTAAGCAAAGTTGTGAATTCTAAATAAAAGTTAGTCTATGCTAGGCTACCTGCAAGGCTTCATATATATAGTTTAGGTTAGAGAGTGTAGTGTGGTATGTGTGATGTGGCGTGTGTGGTGTGTGTGGTATGTGTATGGTGTGGTGTGTGGCCTGTGTATGTCTGTGCTCATGTATTCAACAGAGGTTGTCTATATTTAGTGGCATATACTTTCAGCCAAATTAGCAAGAGCACCTGGTAGAAATACATAATTTTATAGTATTATGTTTTTAAAATCATGTTCGGGAGTGGTGAAAAATGAAAGGGAAGGAGGGTGGAGAAAGAACGGAGCACAGTCAACAATATAATGAAAAATATTACATCATAAACCACTTAATAGCTACAAAAGGGCTAATAGGAGTAGAAATGAAATGGGAGAGGCAGACACACACCATGAGGACTCCCCAGCAGTGGAGGGAGTTCCCAATCTCTAAGCAACAAAGCAATCCTGAGATCCTTCTTTAGGGTTAGAATGAGCCGGGAATCCCTCACCAAGGAGGTTGTTGGTGTAGATGACTTAATGATCCCTTGCAACACTGAGATTCTGGGACCACCGGGATAGAATTTACAGAAAGAGAAAAGGTTAAGTTACAGCATAAAGCAGGTCCCAAATTAAAAGGATATAAATACATAAATCCTCAGGGGAAGGATATGAATTAAGAGAGGGGTAACAGAAGACAGCAATTAATAGAAGCTTGATGTTAAAGGACCCCAAATACTTTAAAGCCATAAAAGGAAAAGAAAAAAGTGTGTATATGTGTCTCGTGTATGTGTCTGCCTGTCTGTCAGGAAGGAGAAGGCTGCTTCTAGAAACCCTTGCTATATACAAGACTCTGCCACAGGTCTGACCTTTGCTCATTTCCCAGTCATATCCCTGCTTGCTCCGGAGCCACATCTGTTACTCCTACGTCTTGCCCAGAGCTCAGGTTTCCAGCCTAGACACACTGTATGCGTTCAGTGACAGATGCAGTATTGTTTGAATTAGTTTGGTGTTTTGTTTTTATTCATTCACTAGCACTTTCTTTTAAATATTATTTCTCATTTACAGATATTTTGCATACATCTTAATTACCCCAGAGGTTTCGTTCTGTAAATGGGTTCTCCACAATACAGCTCCAGTTTTAGAAATCTTTCCTTTTGTAAGCAACTGGTCTTAACAATAGAATAATATAACTTTGCATTTTGTGACTTAACACTTTGTAGAGTAAGTCTTTGAGACAGAGTTTTCAACTTCGACCTTATTATTTTTTCTATACTTAATTTATTAAAGTATATTGTGAAACAGCATAGGCCTGGCCCATGGTGACATGAACCCTCAATAATTAAGATAAGTCACCAGTTGTAGTTTATTTAATTTATCTAATTTTAACCAACTAAATTTTATTTTTCTGAAAATACAAAGCTAAATATTTGAAATCCTTATATATTTGTGAAGACTTTGAAAATTGCTTAACTTTTATTAGCTAATGATATAGATTTCTGGCAAATATATAAGAACCTCATAATGGCAGAGATATTTATTCTAAAACCCTCTGCAGGTAAAAGACAGGAATTTCCATGAACTCAGTAAGTTTGAGACAAAATCCCACTGACTTTTCTTTTTTTTCCAGAAGCCTATTGCCTTCCTTTTTCAAGGCACTGAATGGAACCAAGAATAAAAGATTAACTGAAATTTAAGGTAAATTTTACATTAATTCAGTTATATGCCAAATTTGATTAAGGCAAGTAAACTCTTCTGAAAGGAATAAACAAATATAAAATGCCAAAGAACTGAGTTGAAACAGCCAATTCACATCCCCCCCCCCCATTAACACTGCAATACACTTAGTGCTGAGGGTGGGTTTCCTCCTATGTTTCTGAATGTTCCACTTGAGCAATGAAAACAACCAAGAGAGGGACACTCCTGAAATACCCACGGTCCCACGGTCCCACACACATTTGGATTCTCTTTTAGTTGCCATTTAGGATTAATGAGTCAAAGGAGAGAGTGAAGAACTGCTTATTTTCCAAAACCATACCACCAGCATTAGCCACAACGATACAGAAGAACCATATCAGAAAGAGGGGAAATACAGGGAACTCAGAGACAGGACGAAAAACAAAACCCCAGATGAGACCAACCAAGCTGACCCGCCCCCCCCACCGCCCCCTCCCCGGCCAGTGCTTTTCCAGTGTGTGTGCTGCGCTGCTCACCCCTGTACCAGGGCATAGTTCCAGCCCACACAGGGACACGCAAGCACAGGCAGCATGACAAACATGTCATATCCACTGATTACAGAATGAAACCAGATTTGTGAATTCCCTTTGGAGCAGTATAGAATATACAGCAGTGAAATTCTCACTTTATAGAAAATTCCTTCTGTATAAGAATTGTCCCTAATAACTAATTCTAGGAAAAAAAGTAAAAATTCTTGCTGAGAATGGAAAGACCTGAGACTTTATTATTTTCCTTCACTGAGGTATTTGGTTCAGGAATGTGTAAACTGCAGTTGGTATTGGTTTCTCGATTACGTTTTATCTTTGGGTACATTAAGCAAAGAATATCTGCTCATTGTGGTACAATCTAGCATCTTAAAAATGTTGACATTATTTTGGAGCTATACACTCCAAAAGAATAAAAACTGTCCATAAATGTAAGCAATTATCACAGTAACCATTTTCATTATTATTATTTAAATTAATATTCAACAACATAATGTGATAGTAATGGCCTTAGAGGATGCTTATATTCACTTAATTTAGTAAAATTTTGATATATTCATAGGGCCAATTTAATGTACATTTTTGAGATTATTTGAAAACTTTTGAATACTTAATTATTTAGAATTCGGGGCTATCTACTACTTCTTGGTATTATAGACATTTTAGAAGCTCTTGTAAATGGACCCTGAGCTCCAACTTTGTGGTTCGAACAGAAGAGCCTGGCTACTCATCCGCTTTTTAACAAGGGACACATTCTTTTGTCTAGGAAGTTTCCGCTCCTCAGCAGAGCATGCTGCTATGAGAGAAGAGGTGCAACTGCCTAACAAGTCAACCCCATCCAGTGTTGCACATGTCACAGCCAGCTTCCCTCAGCCTGTGAAAAGGAAAATATATGGCTAAGATACATAGAAGATTGATGCAGCCTGTCTCAAAGAAAATTTGCCTGCTATTTCGCTCAATCATTCCTTTATTCATTTACTAGATGTTTCTTGATGTCTACTATATGTCCATTATCTGCTCAGAGCTCCAAACATCATTAGAAGAGTAAGAAGAAGAAAAAGAAAAAGAAAGACAGAAATGGAGGAGGGGAGAAAAAGAATAAGGATGAAACTGCAGCAAATAATTATTGAGCATTTATTATATGTCAAGTAGTATGCTGAGTGAATCATTTACTATCTACTAGATGCATTATCTCATTGAATCCTCTAAACTCCTTCTACTAAATACTGTTATTTAATTCTATTTTTCACATTAAAAAAACTGAGGTTCACACAGAGTAGATTACCTCAGATCAAATGGCTAATAAGTGACCAATCATGTTTTAGAATCAGAGACTCTAATTCAAGAGGCAACACCTTATTATTGTAAAGAGCATGGTCCCTGGAAACAACTGCCAGTGTTAAAATTCTACGTCTGCTTCTTATTGGCTGTGTAACCTTGGGAAAGATGACCTGCCTCTGACCCAGACTCCCATGAAGTTGTTATAAGGTTAGATTCATTAGTCTACATAAAACATTCAGAATAACACTTGGCATATAGTATGTACTACAAAGTGTTTTTATTGTTTCAAAGCTCATACTCATAACTATCACTTTCCTGTGTTTATCAGAGAATCAAGATACATGGATAAACCATTATAATGTAGTGTGCTAAGAGCTCAGATAGAAAAAGTGTTTGGCACTAATGTAATGTTGGAGCTTCAGGGAGTGTTTCCTAGAGTAAGTGACATCTCAGTGAAAAACCTGATGAGGAAGGGGTGAGCCAACTGAGGGTTCAGGTAGTTGGGACCTGTGCTCAGAGAAGGCCAATTATTTCTGACAAAGCTAAGATAACACATGACTATTTACATCCCCATGACTATTCTGTAATGACCAATTTGTACTACTTGATCCTTTTACCTTTTTCACCCCAGTCCCCTAAGCCCCTTCCCATCTGGCAACTGTCAAAATCGCCTCTGTATCTATGAATCTGTTTCTGTTTATTTATTCTTCTTGTTTATTTATTTTGCTTGCTTATTCTGCTTGTTTATTTATTTTGTTTTTTAGATTTCAATTGTTGATAGATAAATATTTATTGCCATTTTCTTGTTCATATTTTTTATCTTTTTTCCTTCTTTTGAAAAAAGATCATTTAACATTTCATGTAATACTGTTTTGGTGGTGATGAACTCCTAAAGCTTTTTGTCTGGGAAGCTCTTTATCTCTCCTTCAATTCTAAATGATATCTTTGCTGGATAGAGTAATGTTGGTTGTCATCACTCTGAATATTTCTTGTCAACCCGTTCTAGCCTGCAAAATTTCTTTTCAGAAATTAGCTGACAGTTTTAATGGGAGCTCACTTGTAGGTAACTAGCTGCTTTTCACTTACTGCTTTTAAGATTCTCTCTTTGTCTTTAGCCTTTTGCATTTTAATTAAAATGTGTCTTGGTATGGGCCTCTTTGGATTCACCTTGTTTGGAAATCTCTGTGCTTCCTGGACTTGTGTGTCTATTTCCTTCAGCAAGTTAGGGAATTTTTCTCTTATTATTTTTTCAAACAGGTTTTCAATTTTTTGCTCTCTCTCTCTCTTTTCTCCTTCCAGGTGTCCCATCATGCAAATGTTGGTATGCTTGGAGTTGTCCCAAAGGCTCCTTACACTATCCTCATGTTTTTGGATTTTTTTTTCCTTTTGTTGTTCTGATTGGTTGTTTTTTCTTCCTTAAATTCCAAATCACTGATTTGTTTCTTGGCTTCATCTACTCTACTGTTGATTCCTCATAAGTCATTCTTCATTTCAATACATTTCTGACTGGTTCTTTTATGCGCTATTGAGTTTCTCGCTAAGTTTATTGAGTATCCTTATAACCAGTGTTTTGAACTCTTTATCTAGTAGATTGCCTGCCTCCATTTTGTTTAGTTCTTTTTCTGGAGTCTTGTTCTGTTCTTTCATGTGGAACATGTTTCTTTGTCTTATTTTGACAGCCTCCTTGTGGGTTTTTTTAACACATTAAGTAGGGCTGCTACATCTCTCAGACTTGGAAGAATAGCCTAATGTAGTAGGAGTTCTGTAGTGTCCAGTAGCACAGCCTCCTGGATCACCCAAACTGGGCACTCTAGGTGTGCCCACTATCGGTGCGCTCCCCCAGTATGGGCCGTGTACACCCTCCTCTTGTGATTGAACCATGATTGCTATTGGCACATCAGTGGAAGAGATTTACTGCCAGATTGATCAGCTGCAATGACTGACTGTGTCCACTGACCAGCAACCCCCAACTGCCACAGAGGATCAGCTGTGCAGGAGCCCACTCCACAGAATAGGACTTACTTCAGTGGGGGCCTGGTGCCCGCCGAGTCAACCTCTTAAGTGTGTTGTAGAGGTGGTAGTGTGATGATGCTTTGATGTGGTCTGAAGCTGTCCACCGAGTGTGCTGGATCTCAGGCCTCTTTGGAGGTGCAGGCCAAGGTCAGCCACCACTTACGTTTCGCCTGGAGCCATCCAGCAGGAGCTATGGAGTGGTCTGCAGATGGCTGCTATTTGTGCTGGGCTTGGAGGTGCCCGTGTGAGGCCAAGCTGTGAACCAAGGTCAGCTGCTGCTAATGCCAGGGCTGGGGCTACTTTGTGAGAGGGACGGGCATGCTGAAGCCAGGTGCTACTTGTTTGAGAAATTTCAGTAAAATTAGAAGCTTGAGCCAAAACAGGCCATTTGTATGGAAAAACCACAGGACACAGCTTGGGTGAGCCTGAAATTTGGTTGGGATGGGGTTTCAGGTAAAGTCCAGGACAGGGGAAATAGTGTGAGCCAGGTCAATGGAGTCTTATACATAGCTCCACTGCTGGCTCTGTGAGGGGAGGGCTCATCAAAGGACCAATGACCCCTGCCAGCACTTCTGTCTGGGAGAAAGTGGACCCCCAGCTCTCGCGGTGCTGCCAGGCAACTGTGTTCCTCCTCATATGTCTCTGGTGCCTTTCAAGCTGCTACTCCAGAGTTGGAGCTCAGAGGCAGTGAGTCTGAGTAAATCCGTGCACAGGCCCTTTAAGAGGAACTGCCTGAGATTCTAGAATCTCTCCATTCCCTCAGCCTTAATACCTGCTGGTTTTCACAGCCAGAAGTGACAGGGACTTTTCTTCTTGGCACTCTAATCCTGAGATGGGGTTGTTGTGGGGTTGGGACCCCTCACTCCTCTTGGTGGACCTCTGTAGCAGAGATAGTCCTCCCAATTTTAATCTGCCACACATGGGTGTGGGACCAGCCTATTCTGTGTCTCCGCCCTTCCTACCAGTCTTGATGTGGCCTCTTCTGCAATTCCCTAGTTGTAGGACTTCCATTCGGTCAGATTTCAAGAGGTTCGGAATGATGGTCATTCTGTAGTTTAGTTGTAATTTTGATGTGGTTTTGGGAGGAAGCAAGTACCACATTTATCTATGCTGCCATCTTGCCTGGAAATTTCTGACTTTTGAAGCAGAAAATAGCACACTTGAAAAATATAGTGTAAATTATGTTTACAAATATATGCTAAATATTAAATCTGGAATTAGCATTTCAGACATCAAGAATTTTAAAAGTACTTTTGATAACTGTCGATTAGTATTAAACACTTAACACCCACACTATGTATGCAGATTACATAGCAATATCAAACTTCTCATTCTTTTTCTGTTGCTTAGTAGCCCTTTTTTGTCCTTTTTGTTTCCGTGCCCTCTGCTCCCCACTGGTATTCCCCAGTGACAGTATTCATATTAGGTTTAAGTGACTGCATTACATCTTTGTCATCTCAGTGCATCCAACAGCCTCAGTGGTGCCCCATTGGGGAGAAAAGACAGCTTTAGTAATGGAAAACAAGAGGAAAAAAGATATATTCAGGAAAACATATCACGGTCTTGTTTTTCTCTAGCACATTCCAATGTGTGTTAAGACTTAATCAGCACTCCTGCCTGCTCTATATGCATCATTTCCTTACCTTCTATAAAAATGCCTCAATATTAAAAAATAGTATTTCCTCCCAAACAAAATTAATAACACAATAAAATTAAAATAGAATATGATTGCAGTCAAGGCTATTATGAGCTCCAGCCTGATCCTAGATGTAAAAATGCAGGCATGTGAAACCCATATTTCCTCATGTCCTCATGTATCAAGAGAGGGCATATGGTACCTAATCACTCAACCCAGGATTAGGCAATCCACACAAAAGCAAAGGGAGAAAGATATTGCTTTTGTTAGCCCTGGTCATAAATTCCTAACTGCTCTAAGAGGAAAAATGCAACATCTCCCTCCCCTGTAAGAAAAGCAAAGCAAATGCTAAACATTTTCATTACAAAATTTCAACTGCACAAAGTGAATTTTTAGGTTAAATTTCATTTTTTTTTTCTGTATAGAAAGATTTGTACTTTTATTAAAATTCCTCAAGGAAAGAATATTCCTTGTGACTGCTGCCTAATTTTCTGTAAATTTTATTTTAACAGCTCACATGTGCTCCTGTTTTGTTATTTGTGTCAAGGCAGCAAGGTGAGAGGTGTACAATGTTGTATTGAAAGGGACACTCCTGCTACCTGTGAGGTCTTTTAAGTGCGATGATAGTCAAAACAGGTTTTTTTGATCTCTACTTTCTATGGTTGCAAAGAAGGAAAGACTTGTTTGCAAAGTCCAGACAGAGTCTCTGTTTCTTTTTCATGACCTTTCTATCCCTTCGCTCATTAGAATACAGACTCATTAGAATCCCCTTTCTTTTAATGGAATCTAATAGTTCACCTACAAAATCACAGTATAATTTTGTAAGCTATATTTAAAAGCTGATTATATCCTATTTGACTGATTTTTTTTCCATTAGAAAACTTAGAAATGTCTCACAATATAAACTTGAAAATGCTCCAGACCAAATATATCATTGTGTTAGCCATATTTTTACTTGTAAGGCACTGCACACTGAAATTGTGTTCTTGATATTTCCATGCTATTAAGTCATGTACAGGCAACGAGGATAAAACCAGAATAACTGAAGAGGGTAGATAATTACATGATGTTTCCCTGCTCTGAACACATTTAGAGTTGCTGTCTGTATACTTGGTGAGTAGTATGCCAAAACCAACCAATGGGAACATTGACAAGAGCCATAGGTGGTCCAATCCAAGAAGCACAAGTGGAAGGTGTGTCTTTGGGAACAAATAAAAAAATATCACTAAAATATCCATTATTGTACTTTGCAATCCATGTTGCTGCCTTTAAAGAGTGTATGGGTCCTGCTCTGGCCAGGTGGCTCAGTTGGTTGGAGTGGCATCCTGTATACCACAAATGTTGCAGGTTTGATTTCCGGTCAGAGCACACACCTAGGTATTGGGTTTAATCCTCCATTGGGGCATATATGGGTCTCTCCCCCCAGCCCCCGACCACTTCTTCTCTCTCTCAAAGCAATAAAAACAAATCCTTGGGTGAGGAAGAAAATTGATATGCTGATCCTATATGAAATGACCCCAGACTTCATTTTTCTGATTATAATGCCTGCTTTGTAGCTGTGCTAGTTTCTCTTGGGCTAACATAATGTTAACAGTCACTACTTTGTATGATTTTCAGTTTGATTTTTAAGAGTCTTTCTGAATTTGAAGTTCTTAATCGATTGGAGACTCTTAAGAGAAGGGCTGATGTGCTGAGGATTTGTGACTTCTATTCTGATGCTCAGGAGCCTTTTTTGCTTTGTTCTTAGTTCTCAGCGGCCATCTGGATAGTTGAGGTTTTCAGATAAATGAAGGATTTGCTGTACCAAGCTAGTGTTTGAAATGGAAACTTTGTGCCTCAGAGTAAGCATTTCTCAATGTGAAAATATGTTTCCTATTAAAATAATCTGGCTGTCTATATCTTAGACATACCAAGGTTAAAATTAATTGTAACTCTTCTTTGACCAAAATCAAATGTTTTTGCTATGAAAACATCTCTCAAAAATAGCTTTCTTTTCACTTGATGCCAAGTGATTATTATCTTATTTCTAAAATCTTTTACAGATCTCATGTTAAAAGAATATGGCTAAGGCAATGTACAGCTCTTTATTTTTCAACACATCTGAACTTGATTTTAGCTAAAAACAAAGCATATATTTCAAGCAAATGAGCGAAACATTGATGTATATGAACAAAAGAACACTTAAATTATCGTGGTTATTCAATCAGTTTGTGATTATGGCAAAACATTTCCAGTATAATACATTTGTTGAACACATGCTTGGCAGTCTTCCAAAATAGTTTCATAGAAAAAGAAAAAAAAAAGAGGGCAAGAACTCAAAGTGCTTTTTACATGACTTTCTGCTAAGGCTACAAAGTGGCAATAATATAGTTGTAGAAATATCATGATAATTAACTATTTTTATTTCACCTTTTATATTTAATGCAAATTTTTTAAAAATTAAAATCAACTCTAAAATATTACTGAGCATACTCAAGTCAGGAACATCTCTGGGACATTGTACATAGTCCATGTTGAAGGTGATTCTTTCACTAAATCTTTCACTTTCTAGCCAATTTGGTATTATTGAATGAAATGAAGACCTAAATCAATTAACCAGGTAATTCTTTTCTGAAATAAAAGTAAATTTACTTTTTTTATGATTTCAATTATAATATATATTCATGGAGAAAATTCAAGCAATGTAGTTAGTTTTCTACGGATTAAAATTTTGATAAAATATGCATTACGAGACAATCAGGTGATTTTAAACTTGAGGAAGGCATCAGAGTTAGGCATCTTAATTAAACATTTAGAACATCTTACTAAGCCTCTCTCTATACACATACATACATACATGTATAGAAGCACATAAACAATTTCAAATGAATAGAATTATATGCATTATTACATTATCTGTTTTTAAATCAAGGTGTCATAGAAATATTTCCCTATGACTATAGCTGTAGGTCACCTGTCAAAGTTACACAATACTCTCACATACAACAGACAATAGTTTATTTAACTAATTCTGTATTAATGGACTTTTAGGTAACTTCCAGGATTTATAATTAAAAAAAAAAATACTATGCTGGAAAACTTGCAAACCTGACTACTTATCTAATGCAAAATATTCATAAAATTCCTTTTATATGTTGGAAACCTGTGGACATACCCAAGCAATGATTTTTCATTTCTCATGAGAAGTGAAATTGACACTGTCCATTGCCTATGATTGTAAACAACGATTGGAGGGATCTATGTTGCCCTTTCTAAAGTAGAAAACATATTTTTACTACAGGAAACAGAGCATATAATGTTTAAAACTTCCCTCTGTAAAGCCCTTTTTTGTCTAGATGGATATAGTTTTCCTTTTGTGTATGGCATTAAAATGATCTTGGAGAGAAAAAAAAGGTATATTTTATCCTATAGTTGAGCTAAATAATGACAGCTTTGTGCTTTGGTATCCTAAGAAGACAGTCTTTTTAAGGAATTATGTTTGAAGCAGTAATGTTATTGTCAGATAAATCTTTACCTTTCAGGAAGAAAGGGTTTTTTCCTGGGTCTTCTTGTTAATAAAAATAAATCAAATATGTGGATTGTTTGCTTTTACTTGCTTTAAAAATAAAGAGTCAACAAAAATGTGAAGAAACATTTCTAAGATCATTGAGTGGTTTTAAAGACTAGAATGAAGGCTTTATGCTACAGGAGTAAGTAGACACAATTATGCTGATTTGTTTTAAGACGCTCCAAAGGGGAAAGAAAGACATTACTCTGAGACTGATGTAGAGAAGCCAAGAATCATTTAGAGCTTCCAGAAGACTGGGACAAAATCAATAGGAAAAAGGGGTCTTTGTTTATAATGGAATTTGAAATTCAGAAGTAAAGGTTAGTAAGTCTCTAGAGCTCCCCGAAGAATTGCTCAGTGCGTGAGTGAATGAGATTTGGGGAGGCAGAGGAGAACAGAGGGAGGAAGGAGGTATAATAAATCTCAGGCACTTTCAATGAAAGAGGAAGCTGTAAGTAATTCCTTCAAGCAACTAGACTTTATCATGGGAGACATTCATGAATATTACATAAGGATTTTTCAAGTTCTTCTTTCTTCCTTCAGGTCAGCTGAGTTTTGCCTAATGCTTAGTGAAGATCCTTGGCCTTCAATTTACTATAGTTCTCTCTTATTAGATTAGAGACCAAAACAGAGTGTACTTGTATTGACCTATTCTTTTGAGCTTATCCCTGAATGGTAAGATTAAGAGGGTTCTCTAAAATTCGCCCAGACCTTCCATTTCTGGAAATGACCAATTAGATTATTTAGATCAACCTTCCTGCAGAAAACAATGAAAATGGGGCTAGTAGTTTTTCCCATGGGAGAAATAAAGCAGTGTTATATTGGGATGGTACACACAGAGGCTTCTGGGGTTCTGACAATGTGCTTATCTTGATCTAAGGTTTTCCAGGTAATAATCACATCTCTTAATGAATCTGGATAGTGGTAAGTCATTTTTGCATTGTTCTGTATGAAATTGATATATCATAATAAAAAAAGTAATTACCAAATTCAGCCCTCAACCTTCAGGCAGGGAGATGTTGTCCAATCAATATACATTTTCATTCTCCATGAATAACAGTATTGCCTTCTGTTAGGATCCAGACAGCACTCTCCAATCCCACTTCCCAGTGGCTTTAGTAATATATACCAGACTGAAAGCTACAGAACCCAAGCTAAAATATTAAAAATATTTCCATGAACATTTTTGTCTAGAATTTTAAAGTTATGAGGTGGTCAATTAGAATCATTTGTAGTAGGTATAGTGTCCAATTTTTCTACTACAACGATTTTGTTTTATCAGAGAATTCCTATTCCCCTTATACAACTGCTTCAAAGAAGTTTTACTTTCTGATAATTTCTCACAAATCAAAAAGTAATGACATGGTTTTTAGTAATTTCAATAAAAAGTCTGATATTCTGCATTTAGCCAAAAGATATTTGGAGTAGGAGCTCTTAACTACATTATGGAAAATCACCGTCATCATGATAATAGTTTCATCTGCCTGAGCTAAACAATTCAACACTTACTATGTACAGATATCATGTTAATTATTTACACACATTGTCTCATTTAATTCTCACATAAATTCTGTGAGACAGGTAGTATAACTAATCAGCCCCAAATTTTACACTAGAAAGTTGAGAATCATAAAATTTGAGTATCTTGCTCGATATAAGACAGCTACTAAGTAGTAGAACTGGGATTCAAATTTAGATCTATCCAACCTCAAAAGCATAGCATAGTCACTGTTTATGTCCTACACAAGTCATAAGCAAACTAATATTGAATTATTAGAAATTGCATCACATCCTTAATAAAGATTTTTGAGGTTTTTTCTGAAAAGATAAAATCAAAAGTAACATAAAAAATCAAAGTTTGATTGACCATTTTTTCTTCTCTGTACTTTTTATATCCCTGTGTTCTCTGAGTTCATACTTTTCTTAAGGGATTGGTTACTCCTACTGTTTTACTTTCCATACTTATGATATTATCTGGTTAGACAGCCTTTCCTAGAATATAGATTACTGTTTCATCTCCAAATGAAATTGGAAATAACCACTTTGAGGAAATGAGAAATTTAATTTTTAAATATAAAGACAGAGCAGAATAAAATTGTCTGATAACTCTATCTTCCTAGTTGACATGGGGACATCATGTCAAATTTTATTACAATGAGACAAAGTTACTCAATTTCTGTCTAGTCTTAAATTTGGCGGTACATCGGCCACATTTTATTTCACAATAATGTATGTAGAGAATATGTGGTAGTGATATTTGGCCTATAAAAATTAGCCTATAGTTAGAGGGAGTAAAAAGTCAATATTGTTTAAACTGAAGTGTCGAGGTTATTTACAAAGCTGCTTTATTCTATCTTTTGATAGGATTCATTTAAACTGCTCAAAATGCTGAAACGAATGAAGAAGAGATCTACTACCTCTATCTCCTTAAAGTCTTTAAACATAGTACTGTTCTCTGCTTTTCCTACAAAAAGTGTTATTGTTTTGGCCAAGGGGTGTGTGTGTGTGCGTATGTGTGCGTGTGTAAGATGGTGGTGGGTGAAGAGTGGGGATTATTCCAGGGGCCTCCACTTAGCCCTGTTGCTATGACAGATCTTACCTCACAAGCTAAGGCACCAATGTGAGGTTCTTGCCATCTGTCAAATATATACATTCCAATAAAACAGTTGGGGACTGGAGAAATTGCCTCTGGTTAGATCTATGGACTAACCTACTGTGAGCTAGACCTTGGCCAGGACTCCATTTGTTACCTGGCTCTCTGTACTCCCCTCTATCAGAGAATGTTCATATCTCATATTTCATTGAGTCTTCATATCTTAATGTCTCAGGCTCTGTGTCCAACAATCCTAGAAATGTTTGGCATTCCCCTTTTGAGTGGCTATAGAGTGGCACTGTTTATATTTATAGTTTAGTTAAAAATATACAAGTCAAATTAAGGGTATAGTGTGAGTCCACAGTATACACGGAAAAAAGATCAGAAAAAAAATTTTTTTTAAAGGGCTATTAACTCTGGACAGTGAAAATATAGGTAATTTTATTTTTATTATACTTTTTAGTAATTTCCAAATTTTCTCTAACAAGTATACATTTTTGAAAGCATTTTTTTCTGATTATAAAAGCAATATATGATCATCGTAAATAAATTGGAAAATGCAAGTTAAGTGTATGGAAAAAAAGTAAAAATTAGATCACCACAGCCCCCTGCCCTAAAGAAAACAACTGGTAACATTTTGGTATATTTCATTTTCATTTTTTCTATGCACCCAGATATGAACATACATGTGTTAAATTTGAGTTGATACTGGATATTCAGTCATGTATCCTACTATGTTTTCACTGGGTGAGCTTTTTAATTTATCCTTAATTTTTAAACCACCATATTTAACAAAGGCAGGATATTATAGCATGTTCCCCTACGGCTAGACTTTATCTCCAGTGTTTTTTTTTTAATATAAATACTGAGGTAATGAATAAAGTTGTATACAAAGATTTAACCACACAACAGATTCCTTCCCTGGTATAGGAGGTAGGATATAGATTGCTTTCATAATCAGAAAAAAAAATTATGTCACATTAAAAAGTATCAATGCATTGATGGGGGTCAAAAATACCTCCAAAATATTAGGTATTGTGAAAAGGTTTTGGGAAATAAGCCATCTTTTCCTTTTACCAGATATCACAAGCTAGGCACAGCCTGCCTGCGTTTAAGGAAAGAAACCATTGCCTGAGACAGATGACTAAGCCATCTTCCTTTTTCTAGGAGCAGAAGGTGGTAGGCTGAGAAAATCTTTGTTGGTAGCAGGAAAAGGAACACCTACAATGGTTATTTCTAGCATGGAGAGATTCCCGGGAGAATACTGCTTTTGCTCTTCTGCGTACAAAGGTATTCTGCTCTCCCTAGAGAAGTAGTATGGCACAGCGGATAAAGCATCTTTAAAAAGAGAGGCAGTTTTGTTCATGTTTTGTCAAAACAAAGCAGCAACTAGTAGGGCTAGTGCCTCTGAACTGTTCTAATGCCCTCATTCCCTAGAGGGAATGATCCCAGGCACCCTACACCAAGGGACCTTAGCACTCCCCACTCCCAGCCTCCTACCTCATACCACCTCCGCCCTGCTCGGCACACAGGATAAACAAGGGGTAAAAAGAAATTTCTTTCAAGCTACCATGGATGTTGTGCTTCGTAGCATTCACACCAGTTTGGTAAAATAAACAAAGAAATTGTTTGGCTCGGACTGAGTGAGTGCACCTTGCAGTGGGAGATGATGAGCGGAGGCAAACAAAGAGTCCAACTTCTCTTGGGAAGTACCTTAATATTCATCTCAAATTTATGCTATCGTTTGTATAATGAGGTGCCTCACATCTGAGGAAGCAGCTCAGGCCGCATGCAAACAAAAACTGAGAAAGAGTGCTGTTTCCTTATTTGGAATAAAATATTTAAATAATTCAAAAAAATTATTTAGGAAAATTTGAGATCAGCTTTAAACCTTCTGTGTACCCTAAAATAGGAAGCTACATAAAAGTATTTTAACTAATGAAGGGGGGAAATAAGATAATTTTTAAATAACCCCAAAATAAAATACTCAGTAAACTAATCTTTATCGAATACCATATTCTATAAATGTATCTGTATTTGGATAATTTCCTTTAATAAGCAGTTGCAAAAACTTATATGAATAAGTGCTTTCTAATTTGGGCAAACTTCACTCCCTACAGAAACAACAACATTAAATTTGGGTACTATAACATATTATCGATTGTAATAATAGACATGATAGATCTTGTGAAAGATGGCTTTTCTTTGAGGATAATGACAGATATGCCAAATCATTGCAGTTTCTCTCTACACAGCTAAATTAAGAGACTCTGTCATCAATCATGTTGAATTTGTTGAAATTCTTTTTCTGTCAGCTTGATATAGCACTAGATTATTATTGTCACTGTCAGGAGCCTCATTTTTTAAAAATCAGATGTTCTTAGTAGAGATCAGAGTACCACTGGACATAAAATGGACAGATTTATCAGGCTAGTTGTTTCAAATGAACCACATTTAAAAACAAAAAATTTGGTAAGAGAATGAAACTTAAAATATGTCCAGGAGAAAAATGAGTTACAAATAATGAGCACATTAATTCACGTTATTATCCTATGGAGAAATATTGTTCAGTATTAAAAAGGAAGAAAATTCTGACACATGCTACGATACGGATGAATCTTGAGGACATTAAGTGAAATAAGCCAGTCAAGAAAAGATAAGTATTGTATGATTCCACTTACGTGAGGTACCTAGAGTAGTTAAATTCGTGGAAACAGAAAGCAGAAAGGAGGGTTGCCAGGGACTGAGTTGAGAAGGGGATGGGGAGTTATTATTTAATGGTTACAGAGTTCCAGTTTTTCAAGATGAAGTTGTTGGGGAGATTGGTTGTACAGCAGTGTGAATGTACTTAAGACTGTACATTTTGAAATGGATGAGATGGTAAATTTCATGTTATGTATATTTTCCAATCAAACACAAAATGTCATATTGATACTAATTACTAACATTGTAATTTTTAAAGGAAATCATAAACTGTTCATTCATATATATTTGATTTTCAAATAATGCTGTGAGTCGGGAACTTATTATCTGTTTTCTTTAGCTGAAAACTGAAGATGAGTTAACTGACTTGATTAAAGTCATAGAGCAAGTATCTGAACTGGGACTGGACCCCACAGCCCCTGCTTCCAAACCCGTAGCTCTGGTTGCATAAATATATATATAGTTGAGGCTGCAAAAATCACGAAAAGCCAAAATTCTTTTTTTCATGGAGTCCAAATAACCTATGACAACTTGTAACTGGCACTTGTGTTTGAGTGAATCCTCTCGTGGTGTCTCATGCTCATGTCTCTGTGATCACATCAGGTCTCCTTCCATTATGACGGGAGCCTGTGCCGTGGCTGTTCTCCCCACATGTCTGGCCCATCCTGGGGCTGAGAAGAGCACAGTTCAACACTTGCAGATGGGCTAAGTATAAAACTTCACTTTTGGTGGCCTTGTCCTGCCACTCTATACCAAATACCATCTTAAGCATGTATTATGTGCCAGGCACTCTGCTAAATGTTTTATACGCATCTTCTCATTTAATCCTTGATGATAGTATCATTATAATCCCTATTAAATAGGTTGAAATTCACTTGTCCAACCTGTAATGTTGGGACGTGATGAGGTGAGGATCCAAATCCGGGCAGTTTGACACCCAGGTCCTAACACTTTGCCATCATGCCACTTGCTTCAAATTTTTACCTGGAAGTCATGTGATCATCAATGTCGTCAATCCCTAAATAGCAAGACTGCTGCTTTCTCTTCTGATGTACACCTTTCTCATTCCATCTCAGTTCGGTTCTCTGCTTCTGCACCAATCATTACTGGCTAATATTTAACCAAAGAGGCAGAACCCAGTAACAGTTCTTATTTTCTAAGAAGCCTCATGAACTTGGCACAATATTTCCCTTGTGTAAACCGGTACTTGCCCCCAGCCTTTCAAAGCTGTCAGCCACCAGTGCTGTGCTGACTCGACAAAGCAGTGGAGAGATAAATTGCCTGCTTTCTTGGCTCCCGTGCTTTAAGAATACAGCCGTCCATCTGTCTCCCACAATTGCTGTGTCATGGAAAATGATGTCTGATAACGTTTGTAATCTGCTGAGGTGAAAGAGTCTCCCACGTGTCAAAATACATGTGCAACAAGGCTCTCCAAGTCCCTTATTGCATCCGCAAACACAACTGAACATAATACAGGGTGGGGCAAAAGCAGGTTTCAGTTGTGAGTTGCAAAACACAGAGCTTATTCTTGTATTATCATTTATTAATTACTGTATTATTTTCCATATGAATAACTGTAAACCTCCTTTTGCCCCAGCCTATACACAGTCTGACTTCACTCAATTCTTTATGGGCACTGAGTATTGGTAAACTTTTGAGAGTTGCATTTTCAGTGTGATTGTTATTGTTTGAAATGGCTAATATTGTGTTTATGTGAGATATCCAGCATTGATTAGCACTAAAAGTGACCATGAAAACGTAAATTTCTATCAGGGCACCTGCTTTAAATCTCTAATTCTGGTGTGTAGGTGTATATCACTCTGGGTAGGCAGCAATTGAATGCATTTTAATGTACATACATCTATCATGTAGTTCTGTTTACACAAAAATCATTAGACTTAACAATAGGAAGATCATAACTATAATTTGTTAATTTGCTAATTGTTCTTCTGAGTTTAGCTAGTAGAGTTTGCTGAGGTTACCCTACTTTGCCATCAAAAATTACATAAAACATGCTTTGGCTGCATGGCTCAGTTGGTTGGAGAGTTGTCCCCTCCACCAAAAGGCTGCAGGTTCGATTCCTGGTCAGGGCACATACCTAGGTTGTCAACCAATCGATTTCTCTCTAAAATCAATAAACATATCCCAGGGTGAGGATTTTAAAAAGTTATGTAAGGTATGATAATGGTTAGAAAATGTAGACTGGACAATGAAAAGCCCAGTTACAAGAAGGAAGACTTCTTTTTCAATTGGAAGGTCCAGACAGATATAGAAAATTTCTATCAGAGAGTGTCAAGGGTGGAGGTGGGCAGGCTGATAGAGCAGTGTTGTTTGGAGTTTGCGAGATACAACACCTTGTACTCTGAGGGTTATTGAAAATTTCCACTCACTTTTATTTCTTTACTGAATTTATTGGAATGATCAACCCATTGCCTTTTAAACTCAAGTTCTTGGAACCTACTGCTCAGCACTGCCCTGACTAGCTTTTTCAAACTGAAATGCCTTTCCTTGGCCTGCGATCAAGTCCTCTCCATCCTTTGGGGTTCAAGGCCCTTTCCCTTGAAATGGAGAGGGTTTCCACCACTGTTCTAGCTTGGGCCTAGGGATGGAGAGGTGGATAAATCTTGAGCCAAGTCCTTTTATTCCCAGCACCACCCCTGCTACTTGGGAGTCTACTGTTCCACCCATGATTGTCCAACGGCTGAGAAAAGTCTCTAAGTTCATATAGGACTTTCTCCTGTTGGACCACACAACTGCTTTGGCTTCTCAGGACAGGAGAGAGGAGCGCTCACTGAGATGCTGACAGACAGTGGGCACCAGGTGGCCTCAGGCAATTCCAAGGACTTGCTTGGCAGAGGCTAAATGAAGTGTTCATATCGGTTCAGCTCCTCTGCACCCTGTTCTCCCTCCTCACAGTCCCCCCCAGGTGGGATAATCTGACTATATTCTCTTCTAACTAGTGTTTATAGATACACACACATGCCATGCTCTGCTCCTTAGAGTATTTATTTGTTTTTTAATTGTCACTCAAGGATATTTTTATTGACTTGAGAGACAGAGAGAGAGAGAAACATTGATGTGAGAGACAAACATCCATCGGTTGTATCCCATATGCCCTCGGCTGGGGACGGAACCCATAACCCAGGTATGTGTCCTGACCAGGGATATAACCTCCAACCATTTGGTGTACAGGCCTATGCTCCAACCTACTGAGCCACCTGGCCAGGGCTAGAGCTTTTGTTTTTAATTCTTAAAACACGTTTCCACTAAAAATAGAAACAAAATTAAAATAGACTTTCAATTCTTAATCAAATCTAAGTGCTAAACAGAACCCAGCTTGTTGACCCCTCCCCGTTTTGAGGCCAATGGTCCCTCTACTGAAGCGGCCACATGGGGGCACTGGCAGCCAGGCGGGGGGCGAGTTTTGTGGGAAAGATCCTGCACTGCCTCTACTGTGCACTCGGAAGTGGCTTTTAAGGACCTGTCAGGTTGACGCTCCATGCTCCTTGTTTCTTGGTGCCTTGTCCACAATTCGCCATGTTGACACAGATGACGTAGCTCTAGGGTCAAATATTCTTTCCAGAGTCCAAAAAAATCTACCCTGGGGAGGAGGGCTGGGGTGCTGATAAAAAAGGCTGACCTGTGTGACTTCTGAGACCCAGTACCCAGGTGAGCAGACAGGCCAGTCAGATGGGCTAGGATCTGGCTACAGGAGGGCCTGATGTGTCTCTGGTCCTCCACTGAGCCCTGGCAGCCAGCTGGGCCAGAGGTCTCGCACATGCACCCCCCCCCATTTATTTGTACCATTTTCTCCAAGAGTAAACTAATACCCATGTGCCCCCATAAAAATGACCAGGAATCTTGTGCAGTGATTCAAGCTGGGCTCAAAATTTATGATTAAACCCCTACCTTACACCGGTTACTCTTCAGGCACTAAGGATATGATAAACAAAGTCAGGGATCCTATTCTCATGGAAATTATATTCTAGGATATGGAATTAGGCTACAAGTAACCATACCAATAAATGTCAAATATAATTTCAAATGATTAAAATGCTACAAGGATAATTAAACAATGTGATAAAAAGTAATGACAAGCAACTTTTGAACTGGGTGGTCAGGGAAGACCACTCTGTGAAGCTGAGCTCATAATGACAAGAAGGAGCAAGGTCAGCCATGTTAGTATAGAGGCACAGAGCACTCCAGGGAGTGATGACAACAAAGATAAAGCTCTGAGGCAGGAGTGTTTGTTTATGTAATAGACCAGTGAGTGTATCTGGTCCATAGTGAGCTAGCTTATTGGTTTTCTATTACTGCTATAACAAATTACCATGTATTTAGTGGCTTAAAAAAAACACAGATTTACTACCTTATAGTTTTGGAAGTCAGAAGTTTAAATGGCTCTCACCAGGCTAAAATCAAGGTGTTGCAAGACTGCATTCCTTTCTGGAGACTCTAAAGGAGAGTACATTTCCCTACTGTCTGCAGCTTCTAGAGGCTGCCAGCACACCTTGGCTCATGGCCATCATCCTCCACCTTCAAAGCAATCTGGGTTGAGTCTTTCTCATATTGCATCATGCTGTTCACTCCACTCTTATTGTCACATCTTATTCTCTGACTCTGACTCTTATCCTGTCCTATTCTACTTTTAAGAACACTTCTGATTACATTGGACCATGCAGATAATGCAGAATAAGCTTTTCATTTTAAAGTCAGTTGATTAGCAACCTCAATTTCATCTGCAACTGCAATTCTCCTTAACCATGTAAGGTAACATATTCACAGATTCCAAGGACTAGGATGTGGACATCTTGGGGACAGAACCATTATTCTGCCTGCCACAGGAAGAAAAATATAGAAGGAGATGAGATTAAATAGATGGGCTAAAACCAGATTATGAAAGCTCATAAAATAGGTTGAGTTTGGATTTTATTCCAGTTGAAAGGGGAAGTCCTTGGAGGTTTTCAAGCAAAACATTGAAGTGATCTGGACTAGATTTTAAAAGGAGTTTTCTGTTTGACATGTGGAATTGGATTTAAAGAGGGAAAGAGTGGCAGCAGGGAGACTAGTTAGGGAATATGTAAATTTGTCTGGGCTTGGTTAGTTGGATTTGGGTGATAGTAACAAAGATGAAGAAAAGTGAATGATTGCAGGATGCATTTTGGTGATAGATGCTTGCAAATATGTTTAGATGAGGGTAAAGAGAAGAGAAGAATGAAGGATGAGTCCCTCATTTATGAAGATGGAGAAGGCTAGAGGATGATCACGTTCAAGGGGATGAGAATTCATTTTCCTTCCATGTTAACTTTGAGAGACCCATTTGTTATTCAAGTGGAAACATCAAGAAGGCAATTTTATATGAATCTTGATCTCAGTAAAAGAGTCAGGTCTAGAGGAACATATCTGAGAGTCACAATATAAGTAGGGTTTAAGGTCCTGAGACTGGGTGACTTTCTTAAAGTTGAAGATACAGGAAAATAAAGAGCCTACAATCAAACACTAGGGCTCCAATATTAAGAAGTCAAGCAAAAAAAGACAAGGTAACAAGAAAGACTGAGAAGGCGAGCCAAAGGATTGTTTCCAGCTTTTTAAAGAGGAAGAGGGGTGGGGAGGAATGATTAGCAGTTGGGGATGCCAGTGAGAGATTTAATGACATCACAGAGAAGTGTCTGTCAAATTTACAATATGGTGGTCATTGCTGACTTGAACAATTTAAGTGGAATGGTGGAAATGGAAACCTAAATGAAGAGTGTTCAAGAGAGAAAGGGAGGTGAGAAAAGGGAGAGGTGGCTATTATAGACAGTTTTCCATGTTCTAAAGTGTGCTATGCTCCACCCCAGTTTGAGGCCTGGTATCTCTTTCCTCTTTACTATGCCCTCCTTCCTCACCCCATTGGTCCTTGTTAGGTCATTCACATACTTTGTATCTGAGCTTTTATATCATTTCCTCAGAAAGGGCTTTCCTGATTATCCCACTCAAACTTCTTGGAAAGGGTCTTCCTGTCACAATTTTCTTTCATAGTACACTTCACATTTTGCAATTACATAATTATGGGACCCCCTCCCCATATGCTTATGTTACCTTACATGGCTAAGGAGAATTGCAGTTGCAGATGAAATTAAGGTTGCTAATCAACTGACTTTAAAATGAAAAGTTTATGGAATACAAACACACATTACACCTGTGCCAGACAGCAAGCTCCATGGAGACAGAATGATTTCACTTTGGCTTATTATTGTATCCCTAGTAAGTAGCCCAATGTCTAGCACATAGTAGTTGCTCAACATTCAACTCATTTATTTAACTCATTCAATGAATCAATGAATAAATTAATATTACCTTTTAATACCCTTGATGAATGATACAGTCTTGTGGTATTGTATTTTTTCTGTAGTTCATGTGATGTTTGGCAGCTGTTCATGAAATAATACAAAGCTCTTTCAGGAACACTTTGATTAATAGCTAAAGAATATTTTGGTCTGAAAACAATTCAGCATCTTTTGCAAAACATTCTTGGTGAAGAGCTTCATAAATCAGTTCAGTTTGACATTGAGGAGCTACACACTCTTCCCGAAGGCTAGCATTCCCAAAGGCTAACTAAAGCTGCTCTGAAGGTCTAGAATACATTCTTTGTGTTTCTTATTATTTATTAGTTGGGATACCACTTAAACTCTGTGGGCCTCAGTATCTTTATTTTTTAAATAGAGATTATTGCCCTTATTTTGCCCACCAAACAGAGTTGTTTAGTCAAATGAAATAAAATGTGAGAACACTTTGAAAAATTCTAAAATGCTGTGAGAATCTAAGTATTATTACCATTACGATCCCTTCTCAGTACAACTCCTGTTACCGAAATGGAAGGGTGAAAATGCCATCGCTTACGTTCCTCCCTTTTAAGCTTGGTATCCTCTTAATGATACTTACCGTAAGAATGGATGGTAGTAAATATTTTATCACTTGCTCAGGAGCCAAACTCTCTATATTTTTATATGGTTCCTGTTTGTGCTGTAATGCATTATCTGTTTCCTTTGTTCATTTACCTCTCATGGGAAGAAAACAACTCATTTGTGAACCTGGAATCTGCAGGCATAAAATGTGCTCTTCTTGTTGAATCTAAAAACTTGAAACTTGAGGTGTTTCTTAAAGGAGCTGTGGGATTGGAAGCGAAGAATTTGAGAAAGACCAATATTTCACCTAACTAAAATCTGTAACTATGAAAAGCCTTTGTGCTACAAGAAATCTTTCTAGTTTATATGTAGAGTAATATGTAGAGTAACTACAAAGTGATTTTCACAAACTATACTGAAGACTCTATTTCATTACTCTAGAGCTATCCATTTCTAAATGTGTATATATATTAACACCATACTTAGTGCAGTGATTAGAGTACAGATATAGGTATACGAGGATCTTGGTATGAGTTTCGACTTTGCTGCGGTAAACGTGTGGCTCTTTGCAAGTTATGAACCTCTCTAAATCTCAGTGTCTTCACCTTTAAATGGGAATTTTCTCATAGAATGCTGTGAGAGTACATGAAATAAGATAGAAAAAATAATTTAGGTCATAGTACATGTCAATGAAGATTTATGTTATTATATCTATATCATTATTTAATTATAACATATTATAATATATTTAGTATTAATATAATTATATTTATATTATTAATTATATATAGAATTAGCATAATTTACATGTATTATATTTTAGTGTTAATTAGTAATATAATTCATATAATATTCCCATATTATTATATATTTTTAGTATCGTCTTCTCAGGGTTGAATTGTGTTCCCACTACCTAATTCATATGTTTAAGTCCTAACACTCAATACCTCAAAATGTGATGTTATTTGGAGACATGATCTTTATAGACATAAGCACATTAAAATGAGGTCATTAGGATAGGTCCCAATCCAATATAACTGGTATCGTTATAAAAAGGAAAAATTTGAAGAATGGCATGCAAACAAGGAAAAAAAAATGTGAAGATGAAGAAATAAATCAGAGTGATTTTTCTACAAGTTGGAAATAATAAGATTGCTAGTAAACCACCAGAAGCTAGGCAAGAGACATCGATTCTCCTTCAGAACCCTCAGAAGCAACCACCACTGCTAGGAACCTTAGTCTAGGAATTCTGACCTACAGAACCTTGAGACAATAAATTTCTATTCTTTAAGCTACTCAGTTAGTGGTGCTTTTTTTATGGCCATCCTAGCAAGCTAACACACTACTCCACTGGAAAATGATTGAGAGTAATCAAATTTTAGGGGACACCAAGAGCATGCTCCTATATTTCCTCCCATTGTCCTCTACTGAAATGCTGCTAACCCCTCAAGGTCTCGTCCAAAAGCCATTTCCACAACAACAAAGGCTTTCCCAGTCTTCTGGTCAGAAACCATCACTTCCCTTTTTGTGCTCACAACAGAGAGAGGTAAGTATTTCCCCCTAGTTCATTCTTTCTACAATTCATTCTGCCAATGAAGCTAGATTATCTCACTTAAGAATTGCCCTCATATCCTAGTTAATCTTTTACCACTGTCCCCTACCCATCCAATTCTAAGGCTTTTGAGTGGAAAGATGTCTTACTCTTTTAGGGCATGTCAGTTCCATTCCCTACCACCTAGTGCAGAGTAGAGTGCTTTCATGGAACATGTAGTAGATGCTCAGTAAATATTTGGAAAATTGAATGGATACTCTAATAACTATTTCCTCATCTTAACTGCACTGTGAGAGAAGCTTTCAGAGATGGAGGAACTAAAGTTAGTTGGATGACAAAAGGTAAGTACCTAAAATATGTTTTTTTGTTGAGGTTTGTAGAAAGGGAACTTGTGGCTAAACATCAGCCATAGGACATTAAGGCGTTAAGGGCACAGAGACAAGCAAAGTAATTTTGTTCAGTTGAGGTGGGGCATGGGATTGAATTTGTAGCCTTGACAGCAGTTTGGGGCTGGAAGTCTGATGGTTAGTCAGGTTAGGGATTCTGGCTGTCACAGCAAGGAAAAAGGTAAAGTTACCATGTCAAAACAGATTCGAGTTGGGGGTTGTTTGGGTGTGAGGGAAGATGAAAGAGGAATGATAGGAGAAGCAAAGGTTACTTTTGGTTAGTCCCTGGTCAGGACAGAAGAACATGTGATAAATACAAATGAATGTATCTGCTCACTAATAGAGAATTTTTGAAACTGGAATGATTCAAGAAAATGTATCATATATGATTGCTATTATTATAGAAATAATCATTGGAGTAGACCAAAAGTGATACTCTTTTCTTTCTCCTAGTTTATGTCATCTTTTCCCTTTGTCTAGCCTGAATACTGTACAGAAATATGTGCATTACGTTTTTGTCTTAAGAGAGGAGAATTGATTTTCTTCTTTCTTAAAATGTTGATTAAATAAATTATCGATTGTCTACAGCCCTCAATGGATTTCCCACACTGCTTAAAATTTTCCCCCTTGCTGTGAGATATTCTTATAAGACAATTTATATTCCTCTTTATTATTCCCTAAATTCAAGAGAATTTCTACTTTGTTTGGGAATACCACCTATCTGTTTCAGTGGCTTAAGGAATTTTGCTCACTTCTTCCATTATTCTTATAATATCTCAATGAACAGGACTTGCAAAGGCATTGTCTTCATAGGGTATTTCTATCTAGCACAAGAATACCCATACCACTAATGCCTGAGTTTAAATAAACTTCAATGTATATTTATTCTTAGGCAGTGCTAGTTGTCAGGAATATAAACTCAGTTGATAGGAGGAGTGTGGTCAACCACAAAGAAGTATAAAATATTGTCTCTGTCAGTGGGCCATTTTCTCAAACTAATTGTAAAATAGGCTAACTAGAAGCATGAATTATATAGTAATATAACTTTGTTTCTCTCATAATCTGTCTGCAAACGTCTAGACTACAGTCATGTTACATTTAACAAAATTTCTGCTCTGGTGTATTCACTAGCTGTCACATGGGTCACCTGTGAACATGTACCGGAATTGGGCTTGTGTTTCCACCTATGGACTTTCAAAATTTTGCCTGCGAGTAGTACTCTAATCTTCCAGGCACTAGCGTGTGTGCTGCTGTATTGAGGATAGGAAAACTTTTGGCAAATAAAATAAAACATAATCACCTTAGTAAAAGAAAAAAGCCAATAAACATGCAACACTTTTGTAACTCATGAGTTTTTGCCATTATAATATGTTTGAATATTTAACATTTAAAAACATATTTATAACATACTTATTTGTTATAAATAAAACATATTTAAACATATTTAAAAACTGCCACATGCTTAAGTTGATTGACATGTTTAAAGCATACATGGTATTTGGTTAAAGAGGAAAGGGAGTCTACGTTGTGAGCTGTGGCATAGCTTAGATGTTGGAGGAATCGAACAGGGAGACGGCAGAGTGTAGCAAATAGATCGAGCCTTTGTTCATATTCCAGCCCTGCCGCTTACTAGCTGTGCGATCTTGGACAAATTATTTAATCTCCCTTTGTCTTGGCTTCTTCTTTTTTTTAAATTTTATTTCCCTTTTTTTTCTCCCCTTTATTCTCTCTGCTCCGCACCCCATCCCATCAACACCACCCCCACCTTAGTTCATGTCTATTGGTTGTTCATATCAATTCTTTAGCTTCTCAATTTCCTATACTATTTTAAACCTCCCCCATCTATTGTTTTGTTTTGGTTTGGTTTTGTCAATATTTTCCTATCACCACTTTCCCCAGCCCCACCCACCCCCACCTCCCACCCTCAGTCCTTCCCCCATTTGGCTTTGTCCATGGATCCTTTATGCATGTTCCTTGATGACCCTTCCACTCCCTTTCCCCTGTCATCCCCCTCCTTCCTCTCCTCTGGTTACTCTCAGTTTGTTTTTTTATTTCAATGTTGCTAATTATATTTTGCTTGCTTGTTTGTTTTGTTGATTAGGTTTCACTTAAAGGTGAGATCGTATGGCATCTGTTTTTCACCGCCTAGCTTATTTCACTTAGCATAATGCTCTCCAGGTCCATCCATGCTGTTGCAAAGGGTAGGAGCTCTTTCTTTCTTTCTTTCTGCTGTGCAGTATTCCATTGTGCATATGTACCATAGTTTTTTGATCCACTCATTTACTGGTGGGCACTTATGTTGCTTCCAACACTTGGCTATTGTAAATTCTGCTGCTATGAACATTGGAGTGCATAGGTTCCAAAGGTGCATAGGTGGTGTTTTGGAATACTTAGGGTATAATCCCAGCAGTGGCATTGCTGGGTCAAAAGGCAGTTCCATTTTTAGTTTCCTGAGGAAATTCCATACTGTTTTCCATAGTAGCTGCACCGGTCTGCATTCCCACCAACAGTGTACTAGAGTTCCCTGTTCTCCACAGCCTCACCAGCACTTGCTGTTTGTTGATTTGGTTATGATGGCCATTCTGTCTGGTGTGAAGTGGTATCTCATTGTGGTTTTAGTTTGCATCTCTCTGATGGCTAGTGATGCTGAACATCCTTTCATATGTCTCTGGGCCCTATGTATGTCCTCCTTGGAGAAGTGTCTGTTCGGGTCCTTTGCCCATTTTTTAATTGGATTGTTTGTCTTCCTAGAGTGGAGTTGTGTGAGTTCTTTATATATTTTGGAGACCAAACCTTTGTCCAAGGTATCATCAGCAAATATATTCTTCCATACAGTTGGTTCCCTTTTCATTTTGCTGATGTTTTCTTTGGCCATACAGAAGCTTCTTATTTTGATAAAGTCCCATTTATTTATTCTTTCCTTTATGTCCCTTGCTCTAGGGGACATATTGGTGAAAATATTGCTGCATGGAATATCCGAATTCAGGTTTGTTTTCTGTTTTTTTAATGAAACTGTGGTAATAGTAGCTACCTTATAGGTTCATGATCTTAAATTATTTAGTATTTGTAAAGTAATGAGGATAGTGCCTAGCTCGTAGTAGGTATAAAATAAGTGCTAAGTAAAAATTTTCCCATAATTAACAATAAAAGTATACTTGATGTGATTTCAGCTCTTTGTTTCTTTGGATAAATATTAAATAACTACATTATTATGTAGGCCCTTATTTTAGGGCCTGGTCATTCAGAAATATGAAAATAACTGAACTCTTTTGGTCTGAAAAGTGCTTTATATTCCCCAGGTCAGGTCTTAGAAAGGGCTAAATGTTGCTGACCTCTGTTGCCAGAGGAGTTTCTGAGCATTACTAGGAAAACTCTGAATGAGGGGCAGTAGTAGGAGAACATTTCATTTTTGCTTTTGTGACTCAGAAGGAATCGAGGCATTGAGCATACTTTCCCTGAAGTTATGTGCTGTCGTTGGTATGTGTGTCTATTTAGGAGGGAGGTAGATACAGGAAAAAAAAACTCTTCCTGAAAAGTAGCAAGCACATATCATATGCACTTTTCTCCTCTCTGCTGTTTTCAGTAAATATATTGTGGAGGTTGCCCTATAGTCATATGTAGAGGTTTTCTTCTTCTTCTTCTTTTTTTGTAGCTGCATATTTCTCCATTATTGTCTCAAGCAGTCTGCTCTTGATGAACACTTGGGTTGTTCCTGTCTTTTATATTATAAATAGTAGTATAAATAACAGCTTTCTGCATATACCCTTTCATAGTTTTGCAATACATCTTTGGGTAGATCATTAGACATCAAACTGCTGAGTTAGAAGATTAATGTATATGTAGTTTTACTAGAAATTACCACATTCTCCTCATAAGATATATAACATTTTGAATTTCTACAGCAGTATGTGAATGGCTGTTGCCTCAAGGTGTCACCATCATAGTTCAGACTTTTAAACTGTTATCAATCTGTCCAGCAAGAAATATCTGGCTTTAGTTTAATTTGCATTTTTCTTATTTTGGAGATTAAACCCTGTCTGATGAATCATTGGCAAATATGTTCTCCCATACAATGGATTGTCTTTTCATTTTTGATGATGGTTTCTTTAGCCATAAAGAAGCTTTTTAATTTGATGTAGTCCCATTTGGTGTCCCCCTACTTTGTTTTTCTTGCCCTAGAAGACATATGAGCAAAAATATTGCTTTGCAAGATATCTGAAATTTTACTGCCTTTGTTTTCCTCTAGGATTTTTATGGTATTGTGACTTATCACAAAGATATTCTTAAAAGAGAATGAGATAAAGTCTGACAAATGAATCTATAGAATAAGATGATACAAAAGATTTTCTTTTCAAGGGATAGTCAAGAAAAGAATCTCAAGTAACTTAGACTAGAGTTGGGTTTTAAAGGATGAGTAAGATTGCAACAAAGTGAAGATAAAGAAGGGGGGTATTTCTAGCAAAGGGAGCATTTGCATAGCATGAAAATAGTTGCTATATCCTTGAAAAGGTGGAAGAGTTCCTTGACTTCGTCATTCACCACATGTGTTGTGAGGAGAAAAGGATGAAAGAAAGGACTCAGTGATTCTGTGAGACCAAAGGTCAGAGAATGTTTTCTTATAGAGCCAAATAGTAACATTTTAGGCTTGAAGACCATATGACCTTTGTCAAAATAACTCAGTTCTCTTGTAGCATGAAAGCAGCTGTAGTCAATCTGTAAATAAGTGAGCATGGTTATATTCCAACAGGATTTTATTTACAAAGAGTGATGGCAGTCCAGATTTGGCCCATGTGCTAAGATTTGCCTTGACCTTGATTGGGATTGGAAAGCAGGTTGGGATATGGGTTGTTGGAAACACAACAAAGTTTATGTATATCAAATAAAAAGTCACAGCAACATCATTGTCACTTTATTTCAGCATCCTCAAAGTGCTAAGACTTTTAGTGTGGCTGCTTCCACTATGTAATTTTACAAAAACAGTATGTATGTTTTAGATTGGGATCCTCTTGACCTTCTATATTGAAAAACATGAGATGTGGAAATCAGAAAAGGATGATCTCATTTTGTCTTGCCCAAGTGGGAGCAATAAAAGCTATGTCTTCCAGAAATTTGGGTAATCTTATTCCAGTTACAGGAAGTACCACCCCATGCCTGGACTTTCTCAAAGTGGGGAATTTTGACATTGGAAATCAACTGCTTAGTGTGGTAATTAGCCAAGGGTGTCATTTTGATGGTTAAACATACAGAAAGCTTAAAGGCTTTTCAGGCATTTTATGAAAGTCTGATGAATTAGACCTGAGAACAGAAGGGAAACCTCTTGATGAATTGAAAGGGAAGACTAAATTGGGTCTGAAGGTGGATTAGGTGAATTCTAAATAGTCTTCAGACTATCAGATTCTACAAAATAAGCAGCTTAATAACAGAGCCAATCAGACTGTTTTTGACTAGCTATCAAATAATGGAGTTCAATTGCATAAATACATCTTTATTTTGATAACAGTACAAATAATTATTAATTATGTATTTCAAATAATTCATTAGTCTGAATATGAATCTATTAAGTCACAAGGGTGATGACTATTCAAAAATTTTTACAATCCTAAAAATTAAAATTGACCTGGTTGGTGCAGTTCAGTGGATAGAGTGCCAGCCTGCAAACTGAAGGGTCACCAGTTCGATCCCCAGTCAGGGCACATGCCTGGGTTGCGAGCCAGGTACAGCTGGTACTCAAGAGGCAGCCACACATTGATGTTTCCCTCTCTTTCTCCATCTCTCCCCCTGAAAAGAAATAAATAAAATCTTTAAAAAGTAAACAAAAATCGATTCTACATTTCTGAAGGAAAAAATCTAAGAATTATTAAAATGATTTCACCAGAGAGCCCATGGTGTATCCATAAATATTGGTTTATATAAGTGTTTAAGTCAGCCATTCATTATATAATTACTTTTTAATTTTTACAATTTACTAGAGAGAGTGAAGGTAGTTAGTGAGGATACTTACTGAGAATGTTAGCCAGAAGCAAATTCTTTCCAAAAAGGTAAATTTCCATGTTACTACTGAATGAAATTCCCCAATATACCTCCATACATTATGATATATATTTTTTGAAATATAGATATAAATGACTTAGCCATTCTTTTTTTCTTGTTTGTTTAATTTCTCAGGAAAGAAGCAGGCATGAAGTGTGTTTGCCCTCTTTTTCCAGTTATTGGTCACTTTGCCTCCTGGGCTCTTCTGTGTTTTTCTCCTCTTGCCGTACTCAACGAATAAGGTTTTTTCCCCCTGCAATAACATATATTTAAACTCATCAGTAATCAGCAGCCTGTGACCTGGATAAAAGCCTTAAGAGTGACCCCTTGCTTCAACCACCCATTATTTGTGAAAGTGTAGATTTCATCCCCCGCATTTCACTTAAGGACATGATGGGAGCGGGGGTGGGGTTGAAGGAGACAAAATACCAGCAAAGGTTTAAAAGTGATGGTGAATTAAATACTGTGCCCCTGGAACTATGTTAAACTTTTCTTATGTTGTTTCATTTAAGGAGGTCACAGTCCTGAGGAAATCAAAGAACTCATATTAAGATGTATGTGGTAAGCCACAAAGATTGTTCCCTCTCTTGTTTTAGCCCATCAGCCAGGATGTCTGGTATGATGTTGAATCTGTGTTTTGTATTTCATTCAAAAAAGCTACTAATGAGTTTATAAATATAAGAAGTGATCATTTCATACCATTGCCCAGATCTTCCTCTTCAATCTCTTCTACTACCCATACCCCCAGCACAACTCAATACCTATCAGAATGTGCATTCTTAAGAATATCTTCATATCACTTTAAAAGATAACATGCAAAAAAACAGATGAGATGAGGCTAGACAAGTAACTGTGTCCAAGTCATGCGGGTGATGGATGTGCCATGCCACTGAACTTGGTAACAGAGACCAATGAAAGGGTCTTTTTCAAGAGAGTGACATGATAGGTCTTGTGTGTTTAGATGTGTGTTATTCTGACAGCAGTGTACAGGATAGATTTTTTGGAGCCGCCTGGTGGCCATGTAGAGCAGTGTGAAGACTCTTGTAATGTCCACTTAAGAAATGGTAAGGACTGCATTGGTAGAAGGGATGGGGGCAGAGAAATAGATGTGAGAATGATTCAACTATTATCGTGTGGGGGGTAGAGGAAGAGGAAAGAGTCAACAATACCTCCTAGATTTCTGGCTTGGTGGACTAGGAGGATGATAGTGCCCTTAACTGAGGCAAAGAATGCTTCCCGACTTACTAACCAAAGCAATATTTCCAGCTGTCAAAGTTGGCCATGAAGAGCAATCTTGTAGAAAGCAGCACTGTCCAATAAAAATATAATGCAAGCCACAAACGTGAGCCACATATATAATTTTAAGTTTAATAGAAGGCTCACTATGTAAAAAGAAACAAGTGAAATTAATTTTAATAATACATTTTGTTTAACCCAGCATATTCAAAATATCATATTTTAAACTTGTAACAATATAAAAATGATTAATTAGCATTTTACATTTTCTTTTTATCCGACATCTTCAAAATCTAGTGTGTGTTTCATACTTAAAGTACATCTCAGTTCACCCTGTTCACACTTTCAAGTATTTAGTCACATGTAGCTAGTGGCTACAAAAGTGTACCTGTAGCAGGGGTGTCCAGCCTTTTGGCATCTCTGCACCACACTAGAAGAAGAATTGTCTTGGGCCGCACATTAAATACATTGTGACACATAATCACACACACAAAAATCTCATAATGTTTTAAGCAAATTTACAATTTTGTGTTGGGCTGCATTCACTGGCTCCCAGGGCTGAATGTGGCCCAGGGGCTGCAGGTTGGACACCCCGTGAGTATTCTAATAAACTTAGATAAAAGCATTCTCTTTCGTGAAAGAACCATATAGTTCCTGGAAACTGACTAATTAGCTAGGTAAGATAAATAGTCACTACAACTCAGAAAGAAGCCATTTAGCTTAACAAGGGCATAGATTACCAGGAGATGTGGCATCGGCTTCAGATTTTAACACTGAAAGCTGTGTGGTCTTTGGTAAGTCAATTTTTCTGCACCAGAATGAATCCAGGTCAGGACTCCTGTCACAGATCACTTTCAACATCCGTGGTCAATGAACTGACAGCATTCTGTGGCAGTAGAGCTGTGGTGGTAGCAGTGGTGATGACAATGGCAAAGCTTCCTATTTTGTGCCGAGCGCTATTTTAAATACTTTATACATATTAACTAATCTAATTATGACGACGACCTGTGCAGTCGATTTTATCATCATTTTCACTTCACAGATGAGGAAGCTGAAGGACAGAGGTGTTATCTGAAAGGAGAGCAGAGCTGGTAGGCTGCAGATACCCTGGTTCTCTGGTCCCTGCCTTTAACCACTTCCCATACTGTTTCTTAAAAAGGAAAAAGGAAAAAATTAAGATGTTATTTTCTTTCAAACATCACAAACTTAAATCTTTTTTAGGCTCATAAAAATAATTTCAAAGCCATAGCTAACACGTTTTCGGGCATCTTGATTAGCATAGATAATGCAGTATGTACGTATTCAAAAGTCAAGTTTAACTGTTAGGAAAAATGGAAAGGTAATTACTGCCTCTCCTTTTCCGGTAGTAGCCCTTAAGCCAAGCGTCTTTCCACACTGGAAAACAACAAAGGGCCAGTAGGTAGAGATCTGAAACTGGATATGTCTCAATAAAAAGAGTAACTGTCCTTTCTAAGAGTAAACCTATAAACTAGTAAAGAAACAAAAATTGGATGAATTTCCTCCTTTCCCTATACAGGGTGGGCAAAAGTAGGTTTACATTTGTGAGTACTGGAAACACAAAGTGTATTCTAGTATTATTTACTAATTGTTGTATTATTTCCTTATGAGCAACTGTAAACTTACTTTTGCCACACCCTATATGAGCATGATCTGTCATCAGTAGTATGTTGATAAATGTTTAGCAATTGTCTTTCTAGAAAAAAAAAGTATGTGTTCTACACATAAGTTTACTATAAATTTTATGTGTAGGGTGTGTACCACATAATTTATAAGTAATAATAAATATACTATAGCCTTTATTGTAAACTCCATACAACCAATTGATTCTCATAAAATGCTTTTGTTGATTTTTTTTCCTGAACTTTTATATCTGGTAGCAATTATAAATGATTGCAGTTTGGATATGAGTGTTGGTTGATATTTACATTTATGTTAACCAGGAAGACAACAGTGAAACAATCAAGACATGTTAGAACATCACTGTTTGGTAGATGACATGAGTCACTTTGCTGAATCAGAAAATAGTTTTTAAATAATGGAAGAATATTTATTTTTGTTATTTATTATACAATGTAATGGCAATGCATACATCATACTCATAGGTTTAATCTGTGTCATGAACACATTCTCCTTTACTTTTTAAATTCTAGATATCAATAAAATAATCAAGGCCTCATTTATAGTAGTTTGCTCATTTCCTTGGTGTAAATACCGCCGCCATGGCTAATTTCAAGCTACTGACATGATGTCATTGAATTCAGAATTGGGAAGAGATTCACGGTATCACATCATTATGTTGTATTTTCACTATATGGGAACAATAGATATAAGTAGCCTCAAAGGCATAAAAACAGTAAAATGTAATAAAATAACTATAGAGTATGTTTTATCTTTGTTTAAATATAATTTATTCAACTATAAGTTTATATAATTCAGTGCTAATACCAGCTCTAATAACTGGTTCGCAAATTCCTAAAAATTTAATAACTGGCTTTTATGAGTCAGTACAAATCAGCTCCAACCACTACCAGCCCAAGTATGGGGATCTTAGAGACTAACTTAAAAAGGAGTACGTGGAATAAATCTCATCATCCAGCCTAGATACACAAGGATTCAATACTAACGTGAAATTGTATAGCTTGGATAAATGATAAGAGACAGGAGCTGCAGAAACATAAATAAGTATAGCCCAATTTGCATACTCATCAAAAAAGAAAAGTTCTTGCCACTCTTACCAGAATCTTGATTTTAATAACCAGTCAGAATCCATGCAGAGAGGGATATTTAACTTAGATTTTTAAGGAAACATCAAAAGCATTTCTTGAGAATGACTTAACCCAGACTCTGTAATAAGATCTCTGTAATAAGATCCTATTTAGAACATGTAAAAGGAAGCAGAGTGTTTTTTTATATAGGTGTCTGGTTCTTCTTCGCTAAGAAACTGATGGCAGTTTCTTTATCTGTCGTGACTGAATGACACTGCTGGCCCCAGTCACCTTTCGTGCTAAGTGCCCCAGATTGCTGCCATACTTCAAAGTCTCCTCCGTTCTGAGATATCTGCTCCTTCCTTCAAAGTCCTGGGTACAAAGTCGTTTCTAATGCATTTTCCCAAAGCCTGCACTGAGCTGTGAGACTTGCCTTGTCTCTCCTAGGAGTGGCTGAGCAAGCCTACCGCTCTTTGAGCCTTTCCACCAGGAGGCTCCATGCGGACAATGTCTCTGTGCCTGGGATTTCCCTGGGGAATGAGCATTCTTCTACATCACATCTGGGTTTTCTCAGTGTCTGGTTTTAAGGTATTTTGGAGGAAAATCTTTTCTTGACTAAGGTGTGCTCTGAAAACACCCTCCGTAGCTGGTCCATTTCCTGAGCAACACTCATAAACTTACCCATCCTATATGAACCTTGCTCACCTCCCAGCATATAAAATACAAGTGCCAGGAATCATGCACTTCTGATATCATGTGGGTTTTATTGAGTCAAAAAATAAGGGCCACAGTGAATCAGACCTCAGAGATATCCAACTCATTAATTTTTTTAAATGATTTTATCTATTTATTTTTAGATAGAAAAGAAGGGAAGGCAACATCAACGTGTGGTTTTCTCTTGTGTGCCGCTACTGGGGACCTGGGCCACAACCCAGGCATTTGCCCTGACTGGGAATCTAAAAGGCTAACCTTTGATTCACAGGCCAGTGCTCAAGCCACTGAGCCACAAAATTAACCAGGGCTAATTTTTTTTTTTTTTTTAAATAGAAGACTGGCTTACAATGATTTCAATAGCTTTAAAAAAAAACTGATAGACTTAAGTCTGTGCCTCTCAGCATTTGCATTTCTTGATTTATCATCTTAATATTCCTTTTCATAAACATCTTCCTCAACTTGGTGATGATTTAGACTGTCCTTTACTGGGTTTTTACCCAGTTCCATTATATTACATTTTTCCAATTGCATCATGTTTCTGAGGTAGAACATTAGCTCTTCTGGTTCTAGACTTTGGTCTCACTTTAGCTCCCATAGACCTAATTTACAAGCCTGATATGATTTTATTAATAAAAATGTTGAGACCAATCATATGCAAAATTATAGTACAGAATAATCCTGGCTTCCATGCCTCACCTTATAACACACCCTTAGATTATAAACTTTTTAAGACAGGAATTTTATGCCATCTATCTTCATGCAACGAGTTTTACATTTTGAATAGTCATAAATTGATCTACAAAAAAATGTACCTTTCTTCATCTATCATTGAACTCCTCTTAGCTCAACTCTACCACATTGAGGACACTCAGTGCCTTCTGATTTAAAGAGTTTTTTTTTCAGGAAATCACTATATTCAAGACTTAAGCTCCGTCAATCAAAGTTCCAACTCCCCTTCATGGTTCTTCTCCTCTGTGGTGAGTTCTTGTCTTCTGCTTGGTGTCCTCAGAATGCGTGTGGGCGCGGGAGACATTATGTAACACGGTGGAGCTGGTGCTGCCCTCCAGTTTGCTCATCTGCCTTACTCTTCGGTGGTAGTGGGAGGTGGTTGTCCTCACTGTCCCCACTGCTGGTGGAGCTCCTTATTTACTCTGCCGACTTAGGCAATGCTCCTTAGGGACTTGGACATTTCCCCCTGCTCATTAGGTCCCCACCTCAGAACTTGCTAGCCCTGGGCGTCTACTGTCACCTGGCTAGACTGACTTTTTGACTCCTCAGCTTGGGCTATCAACCTTGAAACCCTCTTTCACAAGGCCATTTCATCTCAGCTAGAGTGATTGCTCTGAGAACTTGCCAGTCAGATCCTGCTGGCACACCTGGGGGATTGTTGCTCCCCTCCATGACCTCCGCGACAGTTCCCGGGAGGTGTGGGCTACCTGAGATTCTCTGCAGGACTGTCTCATCCAGAGTTTCAGGTAGCGGATGGCGCATACACTTCTCTGTCCTCAAATACTGAAGCCTAGTGCTATTACACTGTGTCCCAGAGGTTCAACCCAGGAAGGGGCATGTTAGCTAGCCCCTCTTGAATATTATTATCTTCCTTTTTTTCCATCTCTCCCAAGCTCTGAGAGTTTTCAAGTCCCCAGTGTGTAGAAGCAATGCTGCCCTTCTTTTTACATCACTGTCTGCGGCCTTACTTGACATGTTTTAAAAATCTCCACATTCAGTCTTCTAAACTTTGGTTCCAATATTAATAGGACACTTCTGAAATTTAGGAAACTCAAGTGCCGAACTGTAGTCATGGAAAATCTAATTTCTTTACTGACATATTGGAAATGTTCTTCTGAGTCAATCTTGAAAGTGAAAATCTGAAGGTTAAAGCTTTAGCCATTTCTCCATTCTAACTATAACAAACTCCGTCAGTGTCTATACCTGCAAATGTAAAATGTTACCTTACTATGACTTCCCCTAAAAAAAAATGGGACTAAAAATCACAGGAGAGCAGTGCCAATGGCTCTCAAAAGTAGGATATGGTGTAACTTATGCCCCTGGAGTTGTGCAGGGCAGCCCTGTTACAATGGCTTTGAAGACAGGTGTGTAGAGCTAAATCGAACAACAGTTGCTGTAATAAAACTTGTGTTGGGGGGAGAAGACAATTCTGATCTGTGCTCTGTCACCTGGTAGCAATGAGCTATGTTGCATTTCTTTTGTGTGTTTGCTATTTTCCTGTGGAGAATCCACACTAAAGCCGTTGTAACCTCTGGCTGAATAGAAAGAATATCATATGGGAAATACAAAAATAAGCATAGGAATAAATTTCGTAATGTGATTTCACTCAATTTGTATCCTCACACCCTAGAATGGCGCCTGGCATATATGCTGTCAAGAGATATATAAATTTATAAACATGTTTGATAAGTGAATCCAGGAAGAAATAGAAGAATTATAACTGAGATAGTATCTAACCCACCCCCAATACTGTAGTTTCACAGGCTGGAAGATAATTACGGTGGTTTTTCCCTTCAATAGCTACAGCCCAGTGACTCCGCCCAGGAATACCTCAGCGCTGAGCACATTCCTTTTCACTAAGGGGACCATGAGGGGCAAGCCAGCTCAGAAGAGGGAAGTAACTAGTTTGCCCTGTGTCTGCAGAGGGGAACAGGTCAAAAGAAAATGCGGAATTTGCAGGGGGAAAAAATAATAAAAGAAGCAGACGCTCAATGACTGAAGTTACCTGAAGGTAAACTGCTACTAATCAAGTTACCTTTAGAATTACATTTCATTTGGATCAGATTAGTGATCTGTCGATAACAAGAATTCATCTAATTTAGGAAATATACCCCCTTTCCACAATTAGCAATTGAAATGAACTCAGAATAAAGGGATTCTGAATTCTTTGAAGCACTGTGCTTAAGGATATAATAATTCTTTCTCAAGTATCTCTTCATCTTCAGCCTCTTTTCATTCACTTTGAGAGGATATTTTTAAAAACAGCCAAGCCTCAAGTGACCATTTTTCCTACATGTGATGGCAACAGGGACAGACACAATAAAGTTCATTATTTCCCCGTGAAAAGGAACAAAACTGTTACGTGTTTTTAGAGAACAGACTATCATGATTCTTAGAACTTAGTTTTTATTCCAACTCCTCAAAGTTGTTTGTAAACATATACTAACTTATTGCCACCCACCAACCACCACTCAGAATGAAGGAAATGGAATGAAGTAGTGAAATAATTACAAATACAGCAATCTCTACTGTTTACTGAGAGCCTACTCTGATAAAGTAGAGGTTCAGAGATGTTACTTGCCCAGGCTCACAATACAAGTCAGAGTGATTGACAGAAGCATGGTATAGTCGCTAAGCTCCTGGATCCTTCTGCCAGATCCCCTGGGTTGAAGCTCACCGACATCTTCTTTTAGGTCTGTGACCTTGGATGAGTTAAGCTCCCATATTCCTGCTGCAAAGTGGACAGGATGACAATAATGGTACCTACCTGACGGGGTTATTGTGAAGATTAAGTGAGTCAATGATCAGAATAACACGTGGCACCTAGTAAATGCCACGTGAGTGCTATTCGTGGTTGCAAGTAATAAGAACCCAACTCGCACTAGTTTAAGCAGCAAAGAAAAAGTGGTAGTATTTGCTTTAGACAAGCCTGAGGAAGGAGGTTCAAGTGACACTTTTGGAAGTTCATCGTCATCTCGGCTTGCTTCTTGGCTTCAAGAGACATCAGAAAAGCTTTGTGGTAGCAAGATGGCTGTCTGAAGCTTCAGGGTCGCATTATCCTTACAGAGAAAGAAAGGATTCTTGTTGCGAAGATCTGGCAGAGGTCCCATGGAAGTGGTCCAGCTTTAGTTAAACACCCATTCCTGAGCCTAGGCCAGAGTCATGTGACCAGCACTGAGGCAGGAGGGCTGGGTGTGCCCAATTCAAACCATGTGGCCTGAGGTGAGATCTTGTGTAGAGGCATTCAGGTGGTTCCCCAAAGAAAAGGATCAGGAAGTTAAAAAAATAACTCCTTTATACATATGTGTACGTAGCACATATATATTGTATAATATACAGTATACAGTCTCATTACTAGCAGGCGAAAGAGCAGAGGTCAGAAGGAGCAGTGTCTTCTCCCTCCAACACAAGTTTTACTACGACTGTTGTTGAGTTTAGCCCTATACTCCTGTCTTCAGCACCGCTCAGCTCTGGGGTATAAGTTGCACGGCACCTAGTTTTGAGGCTCATTGGCACTGCCCTCTTAGGACTTATCAGTCCTCCCATTTTTTCAAGAAAGTCACAGTAACGTAATAGCCCTGTAGTTTCATTGTGCATTTATAGATGTAAAAACTGAGGATTGAATGGAAGGGGGGTCTTTATTCATTACATAATTGTTTAAGCCTCCTTTGAGTACGGTGTTTTACTAAGTATGCAAGCAGCCTTCTGAGAAGCCAATCAGAAACGGCTGATCTGGAATGCCAGTGCTGCCAGTCGAGACTTCCTCTTCAGGAGCGTGCCAGTGTTCTGGCCTAGTGACACTAAGCCATTCAGGCGTTCTGCGACTTTTCTGAGCTGGGTAATAATTAGCAATAAGTGGGTACATCATTGAATAACGTTTCAACTGACAAACATCAATTTCCCGCTATCTACCAATGCCTGCTCAGTTTCAAAACATGGCTTTGTTAACACAATCATGACCTTTTCTGTAGAAATACAGTCTTCTGGGTGTATTGAAATGTCTTTATTAGCTGACTAATAATGTTAGCTAGAGTTTATTGAATTCCCCTGGAACATTGAATAGATATTGCTAACAAAGTAGGAGGTAAAATAAGAATTTCTTGAAAGCATAACATAATAAAAGGAACATATATTTATTGAAAGTTATGTACATAGGGATTTTACGAGTTATCCTTTCTAAGTCCTGGCCAACAACTCTGTATGGTAGACAATATCATCACATTTTACAGATGAGAAAAATCATCTGGGACATGTTAATAAAGGTTCATTAGAGAGAGTAATAAAGGTTCATAGTCCTATGACACTAAATGGATGAAATTGTGTTCAGTCATATATCTGTTCTACTTCCAACCCTGCCCTCCTCCCACCGTACCATTTTAACCACCCATTGCATAAACGTACTTTAAAATTGCACATTCAGTTATACTTCTCCATCCTTAGATAAGGTCATGTAAGTCTTATTGAATAATGTAGCCTGGGCCTTATTTGAGGATTGATAAGTCAATATGGATTTGAACCTCCCTATTTTCACCATAAAACCAAAAGTCCATATGATTTGTAAACTTCAAGAAATAAGACTCTCCTTATTCAGGACCACATATAAGCAAAAACACAAGGTGAGCAAGTGTATTCTTTCTCTGGGCATCATTTCTTCATCTCATTCTGTGTAAGGCTTCTTCTTGTCTCAGCTTTTGGGTGTCTTTACCATCCATGACCCCGATGTGTCTCTTGGTCAGTGCTTTCAGGCCAAACCTGCCTCCCTGAGGCTTCACCAAACTTTTCTTTAGTGAACATTGATCATGTGTTGGCATCTTGGCATTTACTCTTGCTACTTAAAAGCACCCAGATGTCAACCTGAGGAACTTCCCTTCCACGTGGTATATGATCTTGGGGCCTGCTTTGCCAGTACAGAAGGTAAGGGGGTCCCTGAAGGGACGAGTTTCTTTTAACACTCGGGGACTGCCAAGTGGAAGATAAGCAACCTTAGCACAGCCTGAATCTGGTGCCATATCCTGGTACTGCAGAATGAAACCAGGATAGGAGAAAAGTTAAAACTGGCTAATTTTATAAGACATACCCTGGCAAGACAGTCTTCTGGCAAGATTGTGTTCTCATTCCCACTCCAAACCTTGTTCTTCAGTTTTGACCTTCAATCCTGTTATGTTCCTACAGTGTTTATAAAACATTCTTCTTTGTTTCAGGATCAGAAATATTTTTGTTGTTTCCAACCAAAGAACTCTTGTATTAATTTACCTTCTCATTGGTAGCCCTCCATGCCACATTTCTCCCCAGGCATCTTACTGTTTGTCATGTTCTTCTCTGATTAGTGAAATCTTACATGACTTCATCCCTTTCCAGGTCAGGTGGTCTGAACTGCCTGGAATGACTGTTACCAAAGCAGGTAACTGATCTGCAATAATGAGCTAGTGACACAGAGAGGCACTTATTTAATGCATTAAGCTAAACTTCTTCTCAACAGCTGTTTAGAATCCATCTGGGACTTTGTCTGAGGATTCTATCTGGGGCTTAGCATATGGTCATTTAAATTGGCTGTCTTCCTTCCCGAGCTCTGGTGCATGCTCTTCTCCAAAGGAGGTTGGGAAGTATGGGAATGTAGGTCAGAAGAGTTGAGTGAAGACCAGGTTTTGTAGAGCCCAGGGGAGACCATGTAAAAGCACAAGTAGATGCCAGTACTATCCTATTTGAAACCTACAGTGGATTTCCAATCTGAACTTGAGGATAAAGTTTAAATGCCTCCCATGGCATTCAGATGTCCTTTGCCTTTAGCCTCCTCACCAGCATTCTCTGCTTTATACTTTATCCTCCAGCAAAGCTAAACTAAAGGTGCTTCTCTGTATGAGCCATTTGTTTCTTTTCTCTCGTCGTGTTGTTTTGTTTTGTTTTTCAGTCTATTATTTCTCCCTGGAAGGCCCTTCTCTCATCCCTCACCAAATGTCCACACCTACTACTGAGCTGGCCAGTTGTTATTCATCTCTTAAGACGCATTTCTAACACTGCCTCATCTAGGAAGTATTCTTTGATGACCTCTTACTCCAACCCCCAACCCCACCCCCTGCAGAGACTGTGCTTTCAGATTCTTATTAATTTTTCTATTCCTGGTGCTTAGCATTGTTGGTGCTAATGATGACTGAAGTTCTTGGGATGGATGGATCAATAAATAAAGGACGTGCATAATTGTAAAACATGGCACTGCAGAAAGTATACCATAATGCAAGTCTTCATGTTTACGGCTGTTCTGTTCCCTTCCCCCACGCTGATGAGTCTAATAGCAGTGATTCGTTTCCAATCAATGCTGATTCAATTTACTTGTAGAAGTCATTTATGTCATTAAGTTAAGTCATTTAAGTGACTCAGTTATACTCATCACATAAATAACAGAAATCTTGACCTGGCTGATGGGCTATCATGGCGACATAGTCTGGGTAACCCGATTCCCAAAGTGATCACAGAGCACAGAAAGATTACTGAAGAAATATGTGGCCCGATATCTTTTTAAAAACAGATGCTAAGAAAGCAATAGAAACGCCAGAGTATTCTAGAAATTCTGTATCACAATGAGAGCACTCAGAAAATAAATATGTATACTTTAATTAGTGCCAATAGGTTAAACAAAATATTTCATGGTAGTAATTCAAGATTTACACATAACCTTTTTAAATACTTTTAAAATACTCATCTCAATAAAATACTTCCTCTTTGTATTAAATGCAATGTTGCATTTATTCTGCCTCATTTTACTCAATCTTTCCAGAGGATTTTGGGGGAACCAGTGAATGTATGTAAGGGGGCAGTTTGACAGAATTAACATGTTCCCCTACAGAGATAAGAACTGTGCCTCCATTTCCCACAAAATAGGGGCAGAGGCTGTGTAACTTCACGCCCTGTCGCTGAGAGAACGGCAGGCAGCGGCTGCAAAGAGTCAGGCAGCTGCAGCTGTTTTCCTGTTCTGGCATTAAACGATTATCCCGGAGAAGCAGCCAAGGCCGCGAAAGGCACTTTTCCTTTGTCCCCGTTAAGGCTTTCCACAAACGCTCTGTTTTCTTGCCTTTCTTCATGGGGTTGAACGTGCTGTGATATTCCATACTGCATACTACTTGCTGCCATGTCACTTATATTCAGGGTCTAGAGTTTGTGAGGTTTTGCCACGTGTTGAATTATTTGAATTGAGACCGACTCATCTCTCAGTAAAGGTTATGAAATGCCTCTGGAATTCCTAAGATCAGGTTGTTTACTCTTGAGGGTTGAAGTCAAATGACTGTCCTTCTAGAAAGACTGAGGTAGAACACAGGTGACAGGGGGTAGTAGATAATAGGGAAGACAACCAGCATCTATTGAGCATCTATGACATGATTAGCACTGTGACTGGTGTTTCAAAGACACTCTCTCACTTTACCTTCCCAACTGCTACTTGAGGATATTCCTCACTTTTCAAATTAGGACATTGAAACAGAGAGAAATTAAGGTCACACAGACAGTTAGTAGCAAATTCATAATTCAAACTCAAACTCAACTCTGTCTGACCCTTTTTGGTCTTTCATTCTGTCTCCTCTGTTTATTTGAAAAGTGCAGTCTTTATGCACCTGTAGTACACATATGTTATTCCTCTTTAGTGACTTATTTATGTGTATCTACTGACAAATTTACAAGACAGATGAAATACTACTGAATTAACCTTCGGGACATTCTAAGAGTACTTGGGGAACTGCTCTTAGCAGTTAAGGAAATAGATATACATTTTGAACTACCTTAGTATTGTACATTGAAAATATATATAATTCTTTCATTTGTTACTATTTTCATCATTATTACTATATGCTAGTGATATCTACCCTTCCATATGCTAAATAAGTTAATGGAAAGCTGCCACAAAGAAACATATCCTACCCATTTAATTACATTATAATGGAGGAATACGAGGTCTGCCCAGAAAAAGTCCAAACATTGTTAATGTAACAAGAACAGTTTGTGCGACATTGATGCAACATGACAGCCAAGAAGAGTGGACTGGAATGCACATGCATGAACAATGACGACTTCACTGTACTAGTCAGTGGGGGCAGTAGACACCATTGCAGGAGCATGTGTACTGTGCGGCCGTTGCATTCAAAATGACCGAGCGAGTAGAGCAATGAATCTGCATCAGATGTTGCGTTAAGCTTGAACATTCCTCCACAGAAACTATTTGGATGATTCAGAAGGCCACAGCTATGGGCAACTGGTGATCGGCAGCTTTATCACGACAATGTGCCCATTTATGTATCACGTCTCGTGCAGAGTATTTTGGCAAAACATCAAATCACCCAGGTGACTCAGCCCCCTACAGCCCAGATTTGGTGCCTTGTGACTTCTGGCATTTCCCAAAACTAAAACACCTTTGGAAGGGAAGAGATTTCAAGCTATTGATGAGATTCATGAAAATACGACAGGGCAGCTAATGGCAATTGGGAGAACTGTGTGAGGTCCCAAGGTGCCTACTTTGAAGGAAATTGAGGCATCGTTGTCCTATGTACAATGTTTCTTGTATCTTGTATCTTCCTCAATAAATATTTCTATTTTTCATTACATGGCTGGATACTTTCTGGGCAGACCGCCTGTACTTTGAATCTCTGCAAACCTTTCATGAGAGAAATATCACACTAAAAGCCTGGATTCAGGGAGCCGGACTGCCTGGTTTTGAACCCGGCTTTGCCATGAGCTAGCCTGGGAAGGTTGCTAGCACTAATACTTGTCTCAGAAGGCAACTGGGAGCATTTCATGAGTTGCGGCTCTGATGCCTAGAACAGAAGCCGGCACACGGCACATATTCAATAAATGTGGGCTGCTTTATTTCTTTTTTATGTGGAGACACAGGTCTGTAATGCAGGTACTTGCTCCCACGCTCTGTAGCAGAGCTGGTGCTGACACTCAGGTCTCCCATTCTTGCTCCAGTGCTGGGTGCTGCAGTGATATCCGAGCAGCACAGGGAAGGAAACTAGAATTTTCCCTCTACTGTTGACCTACTCTAGATAAACTGGAAATGCTACTTCTGTGCTTGAATGTCTGCTCTCCACCATAGGGGCAATTTATCAGCCCAGCTCCCAGATGAAGAATCTTCCCCAAGGTCCCCGGTTACTCTGCTGCTGAACCAGGTGTCACAGCCTTGTGCTGTCATTCCCTAGCTCAGTGGTTCCCAGCAGGCCAAAATGTTCAAAGGCTCTGCCAGAGCCATAATCCCATATCTATAATTCTGAAATCCAAAAAGTTCTTCAATCTGAAAGATTTTTAATAACTCATTTGACTGTGAAACTCGTTCGGACCTTATTTGGTGACAAAACACCTAAACTCACATGCGTGTATTTATTGTTTGTATTTATCCCTCATGGTGTGTATACTCATACAGCTCACTGCAGACATTCTAATGTTTTTGCCTGTGGGATACTGCCCCAGATCTCATGGGATATGTATCAGTCAGGGTCTTGGCAGGAAGAGATGGGCACTCGGTAGAAAGACTGTCCATAAAGGTGTAGGTGGGGTGAGGGACCAGTTAGGGATTTTCCAGGAGGGAAGAAAAAGGGATTACTCAATGAACCAAGAGCTGTTACCCCTATGCCTGAGGGGCAGTATTACCAGAGTCCAGAGAGACCAGTATGGGAGAGAGCTGTAGTCAGGAGCTATGGCCTTAGGGAAAAGGAACCAGCCAACAGCAAAATAGCAGAGAAGACTGGGAAATAAACACCGAACCTGGTTTTCCTTCCTCCCCCTAGATCTTCTGGTGGCAGCTCTCTTTGGCTGGTTCTTCCCGAAGCTAGAGGCAAGGCAGCTGATACAGACAGTAAGGTTGGCCGCCAGACCCAAGCAGGGTGGCGAGGGTGGCAAGTGGATCTGCAGGGCAAAAGAAGGATATCTTGCACAGCATATACTGTAATATATAATATATACACTCTACTATCTTTATGAAACCTGAAAACTCAAGAATGCTTATAGGGTTGTATTTTATTAAGCATATATCCACATTTGAAAAATATTAATACATGCATGTGAAATACTTTTTAATTTTAGTTTGCAGTGCCATACAGACTCATGAACCAGGTATAATAATTCCTTGGCTCCTCTGAAAGAACAGAAATATTGCACTAGAGAGTGCTAGTTTATCCACTGATTCATTATTTGATTCATATGTTCATTCATTCAACTAATATGCCTTATTCGTTGCCTTCTCTGCAAAATATGATGGACTCTAACAACAAAAATATGACACAAGCCCTTCAATAGCTTACTGTGTAGGAAAAGGCACTAACTGGTTGGAAAATAGTAATACAATCCTGGGTTGGCAGATAGTTTTATCTCAAAGTTATCTTGCACCTGGGGGCTCTGTTTTGAGAAGGATTTTGTGGCCACATCTGGACCCAGTGGAAAAAACCAGTCCGATCTAATGGTTACGTGGGATGTGGGCACAGGAGCAGAGCTGGCACACACTGAGCAGTTTTCGCGAGCTGTGCTGTAACTACACGGCAACGTGAGGTTCTTCCGACAGCAGAAGAGCGAGCAATTTTCACAGGTGGGGTGACTTTGAATTAGGAATACCTGAGAAGCCTTTATGGGGTGAGGTAGAGGATTTTACAGGAAAATGACAGGTAGGAGCACAGGCAAAGTAAGAGTGCAGGCCAGGCCAGTGTAAGTGGGCTTTAGAATCTTGGGGGTGAAGAAGTTTTAGGTGACCAAAATAGATTAACGAGAAGCTATTCTAGCGAGTTCCGACTTTATGTTGTAGAAAGTGGCTTATACCTGAGGACTTTTGAGAAGGGGAAGTCCTGTGTTTTAGGAGAATCACTCTCCCAGCACTTTGAATAGGGGAAAGGTTTAAGGGGAAGGTGATTGAAGGTAATCTATATCAAGGAAGGAGTCCCATCACCAGGAGAAAGATGGTGGCGTGGGAACAGTAGCAGTGGGAAGAGAAGGAATGGCTGGCAGACATTTTGAGAAAGAGATGACAACTTTGGTAATCCATTGGAGAGAGGAGTCAAAGCGACTCCAGGGTGTGCAAAATGTGAATATACAAGAGGAAGGGGAGGGTTACTGAAGCCGGTATGAGGAAGCCCTACTGCAGGGGTGGACACCTTGTGGCAGAGTTATGGCCAAAGTATTTTCAAGAAGGTACTCTGAAGTTATTTAAAATTGTGAGTCTGTAGTTAAGGAAAAAAAAAAAGCCAAGGAGATATTCCATAGCCAGAAAAAGCTCCACTACTATAATTCCTTATGGTAATTCCCAAACTCAAAAAGTTGTAAAAAGTATATATTTAAAAAAAAAAATTGGTGCCAAAACTTATTTGGTGACAAACCTGATCTGAGTCAATGTGAGTCTAATAGGAGACTTTATTTCTTCCACTTAGGGCCAGTTATTTTTGCTAAAGAACTGATATGTTTAAAAAAGGGTGCTGTCCCAATGGAGGGTGTTCTATGTTAAATGGCATATGCACCAAGTTACCTTTTAAAACGGAAAAATATTTATAAACTCTGAAATGTATCTGGTCCCAAGGTTTTACTAAAGATGAGGCATTGTGGACATGTATCAATACTTACACTATTTCTTTGTTTCACATTTTAGGAAAGTATTATCTTAGTTTTGATGTATTTGGCATTAGTCACAGTAGGTAAACAGATGCCTCTTTGTATCTGAAAGTTTGGGAGAATGAAGCATTCTTTGCAGTAGCTTTTCCATACACTGATGCTTGATAAGTTTATTCATAAAATTTGGGATCTAATAATACCACCTACCTCATAGAGTTGTTTAAAGAGCTAACGTACAGGATCCAACATATTAGTATTTTGGTACATGTTAGTTATTATCCCACTCTTTATTTAATCAACAAAACATTTTATAAAAAGCATTTTGGATGAAAAATGTTTTGCTTTCCCAGCGTTGGAAATTGCAGTGAAACCAAATGCCTCCCTTGATTGTAAAGGAAGTAGCAGAGAGAGCCACATTTCTCGAGAACTTAGCATGTAATTGGTGCTTTTAATCTCATGAAAAGAATATTTATTTCCCCATTTCACAGATGCAGAAACAGATTCTGAGATGTTAACCAGCATAACTTAGGTTATCCTACAGTAAGGGGTAAACAGTTCCACTCTTTCCACTCTATCTAGCTCCCAGGGGAGTGTAAGGGACAGCAGGTAACACACCTTGTCAGGGTGTGAAAGACAGAGTTTCTGTAGGCTTCTTTCGAGACTCCTCCATTGCCCCTCCCACCCCCATAAAGACCTTTAGAAGTTACATGCATTCAGCCCATAATAATTAAGTTTAATTTTCAGAGCAGCTGAAAGCAGTGTCTGTCAATTTGATTAGGATTGGGAGGAGGAAAGGGATGTGACAGTGAGGTCAGAGTCTGGTTGTTGTGGCATTGAGGATGAGGGTGGGACAAGTTCTGCTTGCTGTAAAAGGGAATTACCTGCCCGAAAGGAAATCAAGTTTACTGTAACTTGACTAAGTACACAGCAACGAAATCCGGTTCTTCAGTTTTTGATGTGGATGCTTTAAATGAGTGTCACATTTTCTTCCTTTCTTCCCCAGCCCGCAAGTGTAGACCTGGCTCCTCTCCTCAGCCCGGGCTCCCAAGTCACGGTTTCTTTCTCTCACTCCTTGCTACAGGCAGGAAATGTTCTTAACTATCGGATAAGCCTCCGGCTGGAAGTGTGAGTGAGTGTGAGTGTGTGTGAGTGTGTGTGAGTGTGTGTGTGTGTGTGTGTTGGGGGGCGGGGTGATTAAAGGAAAAGAAACAAAGCAAGAAAAACTTTTCTAGAGCAGCTAGCTCGAGCACCGAAGGATCATGGCCGGTTTCTAGTTTACTAGAAACAGGGATCCCACCCCACTGCCCCGTCCTCATCGTCCCCCCACCCGCCTTCGGTGCTCCTGGGCGTGTTTTTCAATCTATGTTAATAGGGCTGCCCCGCGGGCGGGGCCGGCTTTCCCTGACAGCCGGGAGAAAGCCCCTAGGAACCGGACGGGCCCAGCCTCCCCGCTGGTGACCAGGTCCCGGTGCTGGTCCATGCTGGTCCCCGCCTTTGTTCTCGGGCGGGAGCCGAGACATGCGCGGCTGACGATGGAAGTGGAGGACTCGGGCGGCGTGGTGCTGACCGCCTACCACTCGTACGCTCGCTCCCAGCCGCTCAGCTCCGAGCCGCGCTGCGCGCCCCGGGCGACCGCCAGCCACACGGGCAGCAGGTACTGAGAGCCGCTCCGAAAGGAGCAGGGGTTTGCTGGGCTTGGGGGTTTCATCTTGCAGCTGGGTTTTCTGCCAGGGCGTACCACCACCATCACTTGATTGTTGTTTCAAGTTTTGGTGAACTGGATGAGTGAGCCTACTGTTCTTTGTGTTGTCTTTGACTGGAAGTGGGAAGTGCACAAAGTCTCAGGCGCAAAAGCTCAAGTCCTTGTTTAGCAGAGGTTAGCAGCGGAATTGTGTTCTTAATCCAACTTGGTGATAGTAGGCATATGCCTCATTTCTGCCAGATTTACCCTTTGAGATATTGTAGAATTTTTTAAAAAATCATTTAAAATGAAACACAAGCAGAAAGAGGAAAAAAAAACACATCATCGTAATCCTCAAATACTAGCTATCCAGAGCTTCTTTAGTAACTCTATGCCACCCGAGCTAAAACGTACTAGTCCTCCAAAAAGTAAATCTCAGTAGACTTTTAAAAACAATTTTACTTACAGATTTTTTAAAAAGCCTTTCAGTTTTTTGATGTAAAATACATTTATATCATTTTATTATTGCTAATGTTGACCCTATACATGCAATTATAACATTTCCTTTGGGTCATTATGTGCATTTTAGATTTAGTAAATCAGGAATCTGTGTTAAATTATTTTATCATTTTCTATCTATTTGATGCAAGATCAAAGCCAACGAGACTTCCATTCACTAAATCAAAAATGTTAGACTCCTAGAAAGTTTCTGTGAGTAGACAAACAGTACACTACTAAGGGAGATGGTTTGATATCTGACACATATTTAGGGGAAGTTTTATTTATTTAAATGTTGCTCTTTGGCTGCTATGGATCCACTGATGAGTGGTTTTTACAAGTGGGGAGTTTGAGTGGTGTGCTTTTTTACATATTTATTTTCAGTCATTTATTTTTTCTCATACTTTTTACTTATGTGATAATGATCATTTGTTTCCTAATTTAATTGAGTTGTGAGGCTTTCAACAGATTGTGACTTTTATTTCAAGGAATACTGTTTTGGCTAGTATACATGAGAAGAACAAAATGCATTGGCATGAGATCTGTTTTGGACTTGGCTAACAAAGAAAATATTGTTTCTTCCAAGAAGAGCGGGTTGAGTGAAATCTAATTTTTATATAAAGACAACGAGAAAATAACATTTTTCTTCCAGCTTTAGGGTGTGTGCACATTATTTTAAAGGCTGCTTGAATATACAAACTTGCATTTGTCTTTAGGGTGTTTTTGACCATTGACTATAATGACTCAAATTACGAGTAACTAAATAGATGTAAGTGATTAGATGAGAAGCAAGGGGCCAGGGCTGTGCATTTTTAGATGACCCTGCTATAGCCATCCTGTCTAGGACTCCCAGCAGCTGTCTAGGAGCAATAGCCAGATTGTGCCATTTGGGCTATCTGAAACTATATCTGTTTCCAAAGCAAACTGGAGGAGAAGTTCCATTAACTCAGCATGTGGTCTTGTGGAATGATAATACACGCGAGCAGAAGAGCCGTGTGTCATAGCTAGCTAGTGTTTTACCATACGAGTTGCCAATCTGATTTGTGTTGCTCCAGGTTTGCATTTTGGGTGACTGCCCTGTGCACTCTCTATAGGGACCTTTGTACCACTCACCCTCTGATGCAGGACACAGATGACCACTGCCCCTGAGACTAAATGACTAGAGAATAGCTTGATTCCTTGGCTCCCGTTAAAGGCAATCAAATGGAAGTTCCTGCATTTCCTGGAGCCAGAGGACACCATCAATCATGAGTCTGATAACAGAAATAATCAAGCCCAAGTTATTAACCTTTGACTCGCTAACTACTGATCAATACTTCCTTTCAAGCCAAGGAGCAAGATCATATTGTTCTACTTATGAAGAAAGCACTCTCTCTTTCAAGAATACCCTTTCCTTTAAATTGCTTACACATGTGTGACATATTTGTGGTATAGTGACCGATATGGCATTAGGAAGCACGGACTATTATATCTAACTTTCTAAGTATCCTGCTTTAGCTCTGGGTAGCATGGGTTCAAGTCAAAGCCTTATTTCCCAGTCTTCCATTCCATCTGAATTTATGTGCTTTGGCTATGTTTTTGGCCTATTTTTTTCCACTAAAATATTATCTGCGCTCTCTCCCTCTCTCTCTCTCTCTCTCTCTCTCTCTCTCTCTCTCTCTCTCTGTGTGTGTCACTGTTGCTTTTTTCACTGTTTTCTTCACTACTGTGTTCCAAGTGCCTAGAGCGGTGTCTGGCACATTGTAGTAGTTCAGTAAATAGTTGTGGAATAAATGAGTGAATTCCTACCAAAATGATAAAATGGCCAAGATAAAATGGCAGGGTTTTTAACAGCAGAAGACGACCTTTTTGGCACCTACTATGTGGCAGCAGCATATTAGGCATTAGGCATACAAAGATGAATGAGACATAGTCCCTGCCAGGAGAATATGGCTCTTTACTTTCAGACCAAGGGATTTTTTAGTGAAAAGGTTGAAGTGAGCAGCACCATTTCAAAATCAAGAGGCTTCAGATATAAATCCGGATTGCTGGCTTCCAAGAAAAAAAAGGAAGGAAGGAAGGAAGGAAGGAAGGAAGGAAGGAAGGAAGGAAGGAAGGAATGGAGGGAGGGAGGAAGGAAGGAAGGAAAGGACGGAGGGAGGGAGGGAGGGAGGAAGAAAGGAGGGGAGGGGGAGGGGGGAAGGAAGGGCGGAAGGAAGGGAGGAATTCAAAGGATGCAGCCACTTGGACCTCTGCTGCTGCTTGCCAGCACTGGCCGAACCTGAGTAATGGCTGCTCGGTTGCACCCTTTTCCCTGTTAATCTTCAACACTGAAGCTGGGTGTCCATTGTCGTTTCTTTGGGGGCCTTCCCATTTTATTTTGTTAAAGTAAGTAGCCAGCAGCCAGTGTAAAGTATACTTTTCAGTTGCTCGGCCTTGGGGTGAGATTGCCAGACTCCACAAAGCACCTTCATCATTTACTGCCATATGGCACTGGACAACTTGCTCTGGTTGCTTAGTGCTGACACCAAGGAAGCGTCTGCTAGTTGTTAGCTGTATTATTAGTATTATGCACTTTTAACCACAGTTGTTGTTGAGGTAAGAAGAGTAAAACAGCCTTGGTACCAATCCCCAAAACCTTACTCATGCAGGAAGCAGACTCAAGAGTACTAAATATTTGCCGGGAGGAGAGAAGAAATTCCTTTTTTCACAGGCATTCTGTCCTTTACATTTTAGTAAAGGAAAATGAGATCGAAGGATTATATATTCTCAGTTCTGTTAAAACAAATGGTTGGAACTGTCTTGAGAGTCACGTGATTTTTATAGACGCTAAGCTTCTACACCCTTATTCAGAATCCATAGGGAAAACATTGACATACATACAAAATAACTGCACTTACAACATGAAAAGTAGCAGGGATAAAGCTGGGGGTATCTTGTTATTTAAAAGATTTTCTAAGTTATATACAAATAATACATAGAACATTTTTCAGTGAAGGTATAGTGTTAAATGGCCATGAGTATTTCTTATGTTTATCTCTTTATGCCATAAACTTCCTGAGGGAGGACAAAGATAAAAGAAAAAAAAGAACCAACTCTTCCTCAAAAACAAATGTAGAAGCTAACTAAGGTTATCCTAGGAATTCTAATTCTATAATAGTGTTAAAACTTTTGTAGAGGGGATATTGTTCCCTAATAATATTGTAACTATAATGGGAAGGATTATATTAAAATGGGAGTAATGATGAGTGGAGGGTAACTATTTGTAGAGAAGACTAAATTTAGCAACTTTGAATGACATATTCATTGGTACTTTCCTGGATAGAAAATAATTAAAAGATATTTATGTGAGCTTAAGGACATATACAGAAGCACACCAAATTCTGGTATACTTCTAGAGGGTTCAGATATAATAAGGGAAATAGAAATCTTGAGAGAGAATAAGATATTTATAGGTCATTCTTTATGTTATGGTTGAAGTCAGAGTTTGTGTCTCTGGTTTCTCTTTACAGTGGGTCCCTGCTGAGTGTAGGTGCTTCCATATGTAGAGCTAGTGGAAAACATCTGGCACGTTTCCTTTGATCGTGTCATTTGGCTAAACATTTGGCTAGTTGCTTTGTCCATTTTCAACCTACTCAGTTCTCCCTGATCATTAATCCTTCATGTACCCACAAAAACTTAGAGAACTTAGGGTGTTATAGAGTCACTTTCACGTAGATAAAGACAACAACTTTTTCTTCACTTTTATTTTGATATAATATTGGACTTAACAGAAAACTTGTAAAAGTAGTACAATGAGTTCTGTGTAAGTTTCTTTCAGCTTCCCCCAATGTTATTATTTTGCATAACCATAGTTCAGTTATCAAAACTGAAAAATTAACTCTGGCAGGTGTGGCTCAATGGGATGAACGCTGGCCTGTGAACCTAAAGGTTGCAGGTTTGATTCCCAGTCAGAGCACATGCCTGAGTTGTGGGCCAGGTTCCCAGTTGGGGGCATGGAGGAGGCAGCTGATTGATGTTTTACACATCAATTGTTCTCTCCCTCTCTTTCTCCCTCCATTCCCCTCTCTCTAAAAAAGAAAAATCTTAAAAAAAAACAACCCTGAAAAATTAACACTGGTACCATACTATTAATTAAACTATAGACTTTATCTTGGTTTCACCAGTTTTTCCACTGGCATTTGAATTTTTCTGTTGTAGAATTGAATTTGGGATCCCAAATTGCATTCACTCATGCCTCCCAAAACCTCCTCCAATCTGAATGTCTGATCTTGTTTTTTATGACCATGGCACTTTTGGAGTACTGATTGGTTGTTCTGAAGGAAATCTCTCAATGTGGATTGGTCTGATATCTTATGATTAAACTGAAGTTATGCATTTTGGGCGAGAATTCTGCAGAATGATTTTAGGCCCTTTTCAGCACATCATATTGGGGTGACATGATATTGTTATGACTCATTAATGTTGATGTTAGCACTGGTCACCTGGTTTAAGTGGCGTCTGCCAGGCCCCCCTACTGTAAAACTGTTTTCCTCGGTGTAGTATGCGAGATCTGTCCAGAAGGTATCCAGCCACGTAATATGAAAAATAGAGACATTTATTGAAGAAGATGCAAGATACACGAAACGTTGTGCATAGAACAATAACGTCTCAGTCCCCTTCAACATAGGCACCTTGGGACCTCACATAGTTCTCCCAGTTGCCATCAGCTGCCCTGTCATCTTTCTGAATCTCATCAATGGTCTGAAATCTCTTCTCTTGCAAAGGTGGTTATAGTTTTGGGAAAAGCCAGAAGGTGCACGGTGCCAGACCGGGACTGTAGGGTGGCTGAGTCACCTGGGTAATTTGATGTTTTGCCAAAACACTCTGCACGAGACATGATACATGAGCAGGCGCATAGTCGTGATGAAACTGCCAGTCACCAGCTGCCCATAGCCGTGGCCTTCTGAATCATCCAAATAGTTTCCATGGAGGAATGTTTAAGCTTCATGCAAAATTTGATGCAGATTTGTTGCGCTACTTGCTCAGCCATTTTAAAAGCCACTCAGCACACTTGCTCACTCTGGTGTCTACCTGCTCCACTGACTAGTACAGTGAAGTCGTCATTGTTCATGCATGTGCATTCCAGTCCACTCTCCTTGACTGCCAGGTTACATCGATGTTGTGCAAACTGTTCTTGTTATATTAACAATGGTTGCACTTTTCCTGGACAGACCTCATATATATATCATAGGGGAGGTACTGTACACTTTTAGAAAGTTAACCAAATATCAAAAGGCATCAATAGTCATTTAACCTATTTTTTTCACGGTTTTATCACAAAGTACAATAAAATGATTTATATTTTTTCCTAGAGTTCATGAATTCTATAAAAATAAATTCTCTGATTTTTAAAATTTCATGATTGTTTTGGAAGTAAAATTTTATTATAGGATTAATAGAAAAATAATCAGAAAGCTGCTAAGTTAAATTCTGTATTAAGAGAAGGTTGTTAAATCTTTGCTGGAGACTGTTACTGTGTCTTTCTCTTTTCTTAGAACTATGTTTCTACTTGATGGAAAACATTTTTCCCTTCCAGTGTTCCTAAGACATTATGTGAACATTTGCAAATGTATTATAATGAGAGCAAACATTCTAATTTGCATATAATCAAAATTCCTTCTCATTCCGTCCTTAAACCAAACTATTTTATTTCTAAAGTAATTTCCGTTCTCTGTTTTCTCAATCTGTGGCCTCTAGATATCGGTTCCTGCAAAGAATGAAAGTAAAATGTTATGTAGCAAAGCAAAGGAAGGGAAAAAACGTTTCTTGGAAGAACATTTTGGCAATATAGTTTATCCATTTAAGCAATAGACTTTGTTTGCTTTGCTTTTAAGCCTCTTTGGATGAAAAGTTAGACATATCCTTAAATAGTGCAGAAACAAATCTTTTCTTAATGACTCTTATTAAGACAGTATAATTTATGATGCTGTAGAAAACGCACCTATTGAGATGTTAAGTTTGCTTGCCTTAGTAGTAAATAGCTTATGTTGGTGCATTGTTTTATTTCTTACATAATTTAAATATTATTGATTGTTGTTATTTTCCCCCCTATTTTCAGGCAGCCCTGAAAGGCCTTTGGCAGTACCCTGTTCTTTCTAATATGGTTATTTTTTCTTAATAGATTTTATTTATTTATTAAAGAGAGAGGAAGGGAGAAAGAAAGAGAGGGAGAGAAACATCGATGTGCCAGAGACATTGATCTGTTGCCTCTCGCACGCCCCCAACTGGAGACCTGGCCCGCAACTCAGGCATAGGCATGTACCCTGACTGGGAATTGAGCTGGCGACCTTTGGTTCGCAGGCTGGCACTCAATCTACTGAGCTACACTGGCAGGGCTCTAATATGGTTATTTTTAACATGCTTTGTAATTCATTTTTGATTAGATAATCAAGCTTGTTAGAACTGTGTTAAGAAAATGCTGTTCAAAGCACTAAAATGTATAATCTAACAAAAGAGCCTGATAGCATTTATTTCGGTTTCTTTGAGAGTTTTTTTGGTTTGCTTGTTTGCTTTCAGTTTCTTGCTGTGCTCTGGTTACTTTAGTTAGTGAGTTTTATGTTATGTATCATCTTCATCACATGCCGTTTCATGTGTCTACTTCTTTGTGATTACTAGAAGATGTGCATCAAAACAAAATAATAAAGCTGCTTTATTCTCTAAACTGGGAACTAATGAAACCAATAGATTGTTTTACTATGTATTCATCTTCTTAAATATCTGGGGTTTATGACATATTCTCTGAGTATCAAATGTGCTTAATCACTCTTTAAAAAATGAATATTAATGATAAAACTGTCCATTTGACAGGCGGCAAGTGCCAAGTGATTCCAAAGGTGGGAGAACATATTCTGTATCACTTAGAGAACCAGCTGAAGTGTCTTACGTTACTCTTAAAAACTAATTAAAGCTATGCATTCCACCTCAAATCTTTTCGCTGAATAGATGATGACCGCACACAAACACACACAGTACAAAGGACAGGAAAGAGAAACTGGAAACCAGAGGCAGCAGAGTGTGTAGTAGTTTTTAAATAGTCAAACACTTGAGATTTATTTGTACTGTTTTAGTAATTCTAAGTTATGGTACTGATTACCTTTTGTGTATAAGAGGTGAATCTTTTTACCTTTATTTGTACACCTGTAATGTTGAAATTTCCTGTTCAGTATTTATTTATGAAAATCCATGGAGAAAACACCGGCCAGTGCATTTACTTTTCTACAAAGATCCTTCAAAGGATCTTATTTTTTACAGATCAGTAGAGAAATCTGACAGGTATTTAAAAATATGTTAAATACACTAAAATGACATTGAACTAATAATATGATATTTGATCTCTTCCTACTTTTCCCTACCTTTACTACCATATTGAAAAATTCACACAGTAGACAAAGTTAACATGTCATTGGTTGGGACTAAACCCACATTTAAGTGGCAGGAGATGAAAAGAAAAACAAAAGAGAATAAACATAGTCAAAGAATAAGGACTGAACTTCTGAAGACTTCCTTAATAATAGTTACCAGAAGAGTTCTCACCTGCCATAACAGTGATAATTTGGTAATTAATCATGCACTGCCCTGGGGTGTCAATGCTTTAAAAAAAAAGGCCTAGTTTTTGACCCTGTCTGGTGTGGCTCAGTGGATTGAGTGTCGGCCTGTGAACCAAAGGATCATAGTTTCGATTCCCCAGTCAGGGCACATGCCTGGGTTGTAGGCCAGGTCCCCAGTAGGGGGCGCATGAGAGGCAACCACACAGGGATGTTTCCCTCTCTTTCTCCCTCCCTTCCCCTCTGTCTAAAAATAAAATGAATAAAAAATCTTTTTTAAAAAGGCCTAGTTTTAATGGTAGCTTACTGAGCTTGACATGTATTATTTAGTTTCCTCCTTACAACAGTCCGATGACAGGAGGAAACTGAGGCACAAAGAAGTAGCCCATGATCACACAGTGGGCTAACGATAGATCCAGGATTTCCACCCAATCCTTCCAAAACTGGTGCTTTTTAAACCTGTTATTTAAATCTTGAAACATTATTTAATATGTCATGTATTTAACATTCCTTCTGCCTGAATTTGGTTGTAGGTTGTGAGTGGGGATAGTATTATTGTATTCCCCATAGCAACCAGCAATAGCAACTTCCACATTGTAGATACTATAAATTCTTAGTTTTGATTTAGTCTTTCCTTTTGCAGTAATTCCTACTTTGTTTTAATGGAATAAGCATGGAATAGATTAAATATGAATATTAATAACTTGAAAAAATTTATCACTTGAAGGTAGTGCAAAAACAAGATTCTTTTTAAAAACTATTTTTGCCTTTCATGCAAAATAAAAAATAGTTTTTATTTGGGTAAGAATATTTTAAAGTAAAATGTAGTAGAGAAGTCATTCAACTTCACAAAGAAATCAAGCAGGAAATCTTCCTATAGTTTTTTGGGTTTTTTTTTTCCAGAAATGGGCAAGTCAGTTTTTAATCTTTAATCCTTAGGTTCATGTTCTTAGTAATTAGCTCTTAGAATTCTTCATTTTAGTTGTATTAATTGCTTTCTTTAGCTGCTAAGATAAATTTCTGTGGTTAAACATGTATTTTTCACTGTACTCTTTGCAATATGATTTATAACATAAAAATTCTTAATTTGAGAAAACACTCCATAAGAATCAATGAAGGTTTATTCTTTTGTCTCCCAATATTCAGTCAAGTTTTCACTTTATCTTGATTCGAAACCATCCGAGGGACCTAGTCAGGTCCTCCTGGACCATACCTTTGTGAAGATCAGTTCTGTTCCAAATCTTGATCAAAAATTTAGGGTAAGATAAGACAGGCCATGGCAATCCAGTCTCCCCTAAGCCTGAACACAGTCCTTACCCATCAGTAACCTTGAAGCCATGGATAATGCCAAATCTCGATTTGGCTTCACGGTTTCTTTTTAGAAAAGAAATCCAGCGCCCATCTTAGTCTGGACTTGAATCTTCTGGAGAAGTCAGAATCAGAATGGCCTCTAGGCTTTGGGTGCTTGTGTTTATATTTTAAGATATTCATTTTTATAAATTTTGGTACCTAAGACACCAGTACTACAGAGATTGGACAGTTATTTTAGTTACACACAAACCGAGTGGTCTGGGCTTCTCTGCTAACTGCCATGTTTTCAGAAGTCTTCTCTAACTATTTTTAACCAGCCAGGACGTTCAGAGTGTGTTACTAATAGGAACTAAGCATCATGAAAAACCAGTCGGGAGTGAGGCCTGCAAGGGACAATCTCTGTGATACCACTGGGAAGCAAGAGTATGGAGAAGCGTCTCGCGGAGAGCCTGAGAAGGGACAGACGGCCTGCTGAGCCAGGCTCCGAATACCCTCTGCTGACCCCTGGTCACCAGCGCCCTTCGCCAGGGCACTGTGGCCCACAACATGGCCATTGTGTTTCAGGGGCAGCGAGGCCAACAGCAAGGAAATCATGGATGAGGGGAAAACTGACTTTCTAACTGGGAAACACAAAGAGCGTAGAACTAGAGAAAAGGTGGCGATGATTGTGAGAATGGCATTTCCTTAGTTTCCTTTCAGACACTTTTGCAACTACCCATGCACGTTATCTCATTAAGTTTAACTTGGAGAGTTTCGAAAACATACTTGCTGCAACTTTTCATTGGCATCTTAAAGAAAAACATTTGCTGACCTCAATAGAGTAAGCAATTAAATGGGAAAAAAGCTGACTGTAAGTTTCCGCACATTCTGTTTTGAAAAACAGAGGATGCCTGGCCCCTGTGATTTTTAACATACCACAACTTAGCTTCTTTCCCTCCTCATTTATAAAGCTCAGTGATTACAAGGTTGACTTGGCAACTGTGTTTGTAAAACCTGAATTGTGCTTAGTTGCAGAAAGATCCGCTCTAGAGAACTCCCACCTCTTCCAGTTGCCGAAAGCATGTAATTGGAAAAAGCAGGCCATGCACTGCCTGTTTAAAGCTGTGTCATCCTTTGTGGGGCAGTGAGTCAACACCAGCTAAAACAACATGAGTCATTGCCTAGAAGAAGCCCAAGTGAGGCTGGTTTTGATTACACCAATCCTAAACAAACATGATAGTCCTTTTATCGAGACTATACAAAAGTCCTCACTGGGGGAGTTAAAAAATTAGCATCAATTCTTCTTGGAGTTCATGGACATTCCTACTCAAAGGACTTTTTTATTTTTAAATGTGTCTTGAGAGAGAACTCCTTCCAGTTAACCAAATTTTACCCAGGTTTATTCTCTCTTCTGTCTCTTCTACTCTCCACCCTCACCCTGCTCATACTGGATTCAGCTCATTACTATTATAATCTGGTTTCAGCACTACTTGGTTAAAATCTGTAAAATAAAAAATGGAATTTTACGACTGTTCGCTCATTCTGTTACAGGATTCCCCAATCTCTATTTCTCTAGAGTATAAAAGGTGGTTTTAAGGAGGACCATGACTGGGGTAGAGAAACAATTTAGAGGCCTCATGCTGTTCTTCAACGAAAGGGGATAAGGGCCTGGACTAGGGTCCTGGGAATGTGGATGAAAGGGAGTAATAGATTCTGTGGAAGAAACGAGCAATGAAGTTGGTTTGATTTGATGACTAAATGCATACTGGGGACTCAGAAAATAAAACTTGGGTATCGATTTTGGAGTGTTATTAATTGAAATTGAGAATTCTGGTGAATGACTATTTCATAGATGAAGTAAGTCACTGAGGCACAGAGAGGTTAAAGAACGTATGCAAAGTTGCAGTCAGTTTATAACTGGTGGAGCCAGGATTCAATAAAATCAGGTAATTCCAACCTGAATAGAGAATAGTGATGCTACTTGGTTCATTAATTCATTTATTAATTCAGCAGATAATCTAGTATGGCCTAGATCAGTGGTCACAAATTCCGGCACCTACAGTTGCCAGACAAAGAATGCATTGTGTGAAGTCAGCCTGATACAGAGCATCAGGAGTGGTAGGGATCAGGAACTATGGAAGACCACCGGCTCCATTTCAGGGGGGCGCCGCTCCTTACTTCCAGCCAAGTGTTGTCGCATGGGTTCAGTATTATCAGATTTTCCAATTTTTCAAGAGAGGCTGACTTTTATGTGAAATCTTTCAATTTGGGAGAAGTGTGTAAAATGCATTGAATTCTAGAAATGCTGTGTTTGAGATAGCTGTGATAACTCCAGCAGTTAGGAATTTGAAGGTGCAGTTTTAGGAGAGTAATCTAGGGGGCAAGTATAGCTTTAGAAGTTCTCAACACAAGTGGCATAGGTGAGGACGCCTGGGGAAAGGTAAGAAAACAAGAGGACCAAGGGATTCCGGCATTTAAAGATCTGACGGAAGAGTCAGCAAGGACGAGCTGGAGGAGAAGAAAAGGCAGAGGAGAGAGAGGAGTGTCTGGGACGCCAGAGGAGGAAGGGGAATGGGCAGGTTTATCAGTCTGTTCTTGCTACGAGTTGATGTATTGATTCCTCCCGCATGGAAGAGTTCCCAGACCTCAGTAATAAGAGCTACAACAAGCTCAAACAATAATTTTTGGAAGTCCAGATGGGCTAATTTTCTGTATCAAAAATTAGCACTAGAGGAGAATCCTACCTAGCACTTGCCTACTGCTAATTACTTTAATGACTCTAATTCAGAGGGTAGAAAGAAGTATTTTACTTTCCTTTTTCCAAATTTTAGTGATATTTTTAGCATAATAATTATTCCACTTCTTCAGATATTTAAAAAAATATATTTAGTTTGCTCTTATGACATGTTGAAGCTTCTAAAATACTTACCAAATTTCACCAGAACCATCAATAACAAACACTGTGATTTTTGTGGGAAAGCAACACCCACTTAGATTTATAATGACATAAAAAACATTTTTCACACCTACAAGTTAAAACTTGGTTCACATATCAAAAAATACTTATAACTTTGCTCAGACACAATTTTTCAGTGAATTTAGGACACCTTCTATGAATAAGGAAGGCAAAGGAATCTATTTTCCCTGCCTGAGTTTAGAATCAATTGAAAAGAGGCAGGCAAATGGAAATCAAAACAACACCCTTCTTACAGATAAGCGAGGTTGGAGAACATGGCTTGCAGGGAACATGGACTTTGTCTCTGACTAACAACATAGGCCTCCCCACAGACGGGCCCCTCTGGACCCACACAGTAAGGCAGAATGCAGCCCTGGTCAGATGAATTCTGCCAAGTTCTTCCTCCCAAACATTCCAGTCAGATACATCACTCCAGCCCTGGGGATAAACAATCCAGATGGAAAGAGTAAAGCAAGTTTTTCTGGTGGAGGGCCTTCCACAATAGAAGCTTCTGGTCAGGGAAATGGAGGCCCCTCTGTAATATTCTTTACTGCCTTATCTCCTCTTTCTGGTTCATTCCACAAGGCAGGTCCTATTACTCCACATAGCTAAGCCCGGACTCACACCCAGGTCACGGGATTTCAAAACAGCGATTTTCATACTACCCTGAGAGGCTATGCCCCAGAGGTCTATGGTTAGATGAAATGATTCCATTTGAATTCAGGGGCCGGGAAGTGAGGAAAGAGGCTATAATGAAACACTCAAAAAAGGCATCTTTCTGGGATTCAGGACACCTGGACAAAGTTGCGACAGTGTTACCCACTGGTTGCTTGGCTATGGTAAAGTCATTAAATTGTCTGTTACTTAATTTCTTCATCTGTAAAACCAATTTAGCCAATCCTGCCATTCTATTACCCAGAGGATCAAATGAGCTAATTCACAGAAGCACTTTGAACCGGCATGATATTATATTAAAAAAATGACAGTTATTATTTGGGATGAAAGTGTTATTTCAATAATCTTAAATAAAATAGGGACACCAGACTGTTTTTCTGAATGTTTACATTTAAAAAGCAGATGTGTTAATGCCTGGCAGAGGTGGATTTAAGTCCCAGAGTTCTGCAGTCACTACCTGAGTAAACCTGGACAAGTATTTAATTTAATCTTTCTGAACCCTGAAGAGGATCAGAATATGCCACCCCAAAATCTGCCCAAAATATGGCAGACAGGTGATTTTGAGGTAAGGTCAATTGGAAGTCAACAGATGCAGGGAGAGTTCTCTGCCCTCCCGTCATTACCTAAAGCAGGATATAAACTTCCCTTTGAGGAAGGTGCTCCCCCCACTCCAATTAGGGAGAGAAGAGCGACTCCTATCATCTAAGATAGGCAAGATGAGCTTACACAAACAGTCCTTACTAAAATAGCCCTTAGCTTCCATTCGTTTCTCCCACATATTTTCTAGTCATTTCCCGACAATTTATCATCCCTTGAAACCAAAATTCTCTCCTGTATTTTAAGAAGGGTATAAAAGCTCTGAAGTATAACTGCTTCTTGGAGTTTCATTTATTTTCTCTAAACTCTTATGCATGAAGTATTAATAAAAATTGTATGCCTTAAAAAAAAGAGAGAATTCTGGTGGACGAGCACATTGTGGATGGGGAAATGAGTTTAACTTGTGGAATTTTGAGCTCAGTGTATATGCTCAGCAGGTAGTTGGCTATACAATTAGAAACTTAGGAGGGAGATCAAAGCTGAAAGTTCTAAGCTATTTAATCACAGGGGACTTCAGCATTTGGGAATAGTTACAAGTGGGACCTAGTAAGATCTGGCAGGAGAGCATAGAGTGTCTACAGAGGCATCAGTGGAAGGAGAATGGAAATCGAGAAGGAGCAGTGCCTATTGGGGAAGAACACCGAGAACTTCTGATGGAGACCAAAAGGATGGCAGCTCTCCAGAAGCCAGGGCATGAGATTCAGAGTGAGCGGACGACCATACCAAGAAAAGCTAAATGACCAATAGTGTGAAGACTGAAAACTGTCTGCTGGATTTGTAGCATGGATAGCAATGAAGATCTTTGCTAGCGTGTCTTTAATAGAGTTGTAGAGGTGGAAGCCGGTTTGCTACAGGTTGAAGAGTGAATGTTAGATAAGGAAATAGAGGCAGCAAGTAGAACCTATGATAAAATTTTAACGTTTGGGAGGGTGAAGAGAGAGAAAAGGCAAGGCAGACTGAAGGGAGTGATTTTAAAACTTCCCCAAAAGCTCTAGATCTGGTAAAGTCAGGAAAGAAACCTAGTGTTTTAAAAATACAAGACTTAACACATTTAGTCTCCTGCTCGAATCCTTTGATAATAACATTCTTGCATATAGGATAAACTTTATCATTAGCCCCACAATGGTACGTGAGCACTGTTAGGACAGAAACATTGCCTATTTGCTTCGCTGCTGTATCCTTAACTACCTTCCCCTCCCCCATTAAAGGGCCTGGCACTCAGCAGTCTTAACAAATCATTGCTGAATATACTCTGGAGGTTGAAATGTAGAAATGTAACCTCCCCTTGGGTTTCGAAGCTATCAGGGAGGCCTTCAAAATCCGAGCATCATTTCCTTTGTGAAGTCATCCCTGACTGCCTCCTACATCATCCTAAGTTGTTCACTTCATCTTTGTGCCTCCTCTACCTCATACATTCTTTTAGCATTGCACTTATCTCACTGTTTATTAGTGGTACTATACTTATATAGCTGACTTCTCTAAAGATGCAGAGTTTGTTGATGCCCACCTAGCACCATGTCTTAATCATCTCAGTATCCCTGGCCTAATTCAATGTCAGGCACATATATGCTCATTGAGTAAATGAACAATTTATTAAATAGTAGTGAAGGAAATCATTCTATCATATATATGATGACATTGTTCATAATTTGCTGTTATTTTAACCCTAGAAGGATTAGAAATCTTGGATTGGTATTCTATTAGAGAATATACCGTTGTAATCTTACATACTACCTGCTTTATTCATAGGATAACATAAACCCATGGTAATATGCTATGAAGTAAAGAATAATTAATAAAAATCAAAACTGGCAACAATTATAAATGAACATGTCTTGACATGTAAAACAGAGCAGTATGGTGAATGACTGGGTACATATACCCTTCATTGTTACAGATTGTTTTACTTAAGGGTCATTTCACTCATTAAAATAGAAAGAATTCAAAATTCATTCTTACAATAAAAGTGAACTTGAACAAACATGTATTAAGCCTCTGTGTGCCATATACTATATCAGCTTCTGAGGCACAAACATGGTTAATAGTTCTCTGACGAGAACAGATGGTCTCATTATCAGGCAACCTCAGCTGCATCTGAAGAGTGGCTCCTTGAGGGCAGCAACGATCTCTCTTTCTGTATCCCTAGCATTAGCCCACTGGCCAAGAGTGGGCACTCAGTATGTGAATGGTTGAAAGAATGAGTGTGGAAAAATTGTGCTGCAGGAGTCCAGAGAAGGCGTAACTAAAACTCAGGGGCTGGGCTGGTGAAAGTGAGAGAGGGGTTAAGAAAACTTCTGGGAGGAGCTGTTAACTAAGTTAAGTCTTTAAGAGTTCGTAGAGGAAGTGAGAGGGGAAGACTGTTTCTGGTAGAAGGACCAGTCAGAGGAAAAGGGACAGCAGCATGCAGCCCCAGTTGCCTGTGTCTGAGGCCAGGTAATGTGGGACTTGGGGGGAGGGGAGAGACCACCTACTGTGCGCTTGCGTAATGATTAGGGTCAGACTGAACTCAGTTACACGCCGGGTCTCTTCATTTGGATAACGCAGAGGTTCCATTAGTTGGCCTCTAGATCTCTTGTAACACTTATATCTTAAGTTGGAAATGAAGGTAATTAGATTAAGTTGGAAATGAAGGTAATTAGATAATGCTAGATATTTAACCGTAACATGGCTTCAGACCTCTGCAGATTTTATAACATCCTTCCCCTTCTCATTTAACTTTGCTTATTTAATTGATCACTTGAGTACTTATGTTGTCTGTGCAGTTGCTATAAATTGTTGTCTAGCTTTAGTGCCTTCAATTACTCTGAGTTCGGTTTATTTTAATCAAGCTACTCAAGTCAGGATTATATATCAGTAAAATGTTTGTCTTTCAGCCTTTTTTTTGAATAATGTAGCCTGTTCAGTAAACCGATTTTTATTTTTGAGATGATTATAAATTGGTAGGCCAATTAATAGAAATGTTGGGTACTGTTTAAGAATTCCACAACATTTTATTTATTTTTGTTGTAGTTTAAAGAGTTTTCATTAATAATTTCTTTTTTGAAAGATAAATTTTATCAATAAGATCATATATTCTAGATTTAATACTTATAACATTGGTACAAAATTAGAATATTTAATACAGATTTAATACAATTAAAACAGAGAAACATGAGCATGTTGTTGAATATTTTCTCCATATTTTTTAATAGTTCAAAAAATACAAACATAAGGAAAAAATTTTTTCACTTGTTCCTCATTTTCTCCTTTTGAGTTTTTTGCTGAAATACTAGGTCCAAAAACTGAGCTGTCAGATGGTATATTGCAAGAATGTGCCTGTGAAGGAAATGGGCTAGAAGCTTAGGAAACCGCCTCCCCAACTTTCTTCATTCTTCTCTTTCACTTGACCCCTCACCCTCTTATTCATAATGGAAGGAAAATTATATGATGTTAGTGATCCTAAAGCTCTCCAAGATTTCTGAATGCATATTCCCAAATAGAAAGATGTCCCTTTATTTAGTGATCATAGTTACTAAATTAAAAATTGAGGTATGCTCAAAATACAGTAAAACGCCCACTTAAATGTTAAATTAGATTACTTTCACCCATGTAATGACCATGCAAAATAAGATACAGAACATTTTCATCACCCCAGAAATTTCCTTCATGCCTCTTTTTCTTTAATTGTCCCTCCCTACCAATTTCTGATTTCCGTCACCGTAGATTAATAATATTGTCTATTCTTGGATGTCGTGTAAATAGAGTGATACTGTGTATGTTATTTTATGTCTGCCTCCCTTTATTCAGGGTCATTGTGTTTGAGATTTAAACATATTTCATCAGAGCCTGCAAGTGATAAAAATGTACATAGGTCATTCAGTGGTTTTATTTTATTATTGTACCTCATTGTCGTACAGCTGTCTGATAGGTATTGGCTGTTGCACATAAGAGAGGCGAGGCAAGGGAGCAGATTTAGATCAAAAGCCATCACAGCGTCAGAATCTAAAGGCTCATGTATTCATGGCAGACCCAGGCAAAATTGGGATGTAAGCAGGTGTATTGCTGGTACCCGCTCAATTTGCTTTGGCTTTCGGAGCCCTTCCATTTTCCTTCTAGTACACGAGGTAGGGAATCGCTGGATTCTTACCGAGAGACCATCTGCTTAACACGTAAAGTGTTCTGAATTTCCAAAGCATATGTACAATGTTTTCATCTCTAATGGTGAAATTCCAGGTCCGATTCAAGGAAGAGAGGGCAGTTCTTTAGGTAGGAAGTCACTCACCTCATGAATATCCTTTAGACCAGGCACTGGAAACGTTTTCCTAAAAAAAGTAGTTTGGGCTTCGCTGACCGTATGGTCTTTGTTGCAACCCTGCTATTGTTAGCATGAAAGCAGCAATAGATAAACCAATAGATATAACTGTGTTATAATAAAATTTTATTTACAAAGAAATTCAGTGGGCCAGATGTGGTCCCTGGGCAATGGAACTCATTCCGCTGAGGTAGACAGCTTCTTCTGCCTGTTCGTGGTGCTTGTACAGTAAGTTTAACATAGCATAATACAGAGAATTAGTTCTTTAGAATACATAAAGCTGAAAAGAACTGGGTATTTCACCAACTGCAATCTCTCATGTTTCCTTGAGGACCCTGAATCTCAGAGCAGTAACTTTTGAAGGTCACAAAGAGTCAGTGGAAGGGCCCAGGGAATTCAGAACTCCCAAGTCGTTAGCTAGGGTTCTTTGCCCTGTTCAGACTGTGATGAGTACAAGTCACAGTACCACAGTCCCTCAAATAAGTATATCGGGCTATCAGATTACCTTTGGGAAAACTGTCTTATACTGCCTTAGCTCACATATTTCAAAGGAATAGACAGAGGGAGGAAGGGAGGAGAAGGGGGAGAGAGAGAATGACAGAGAGAGAAATAAAAATTCAGGAGGTAGCATTCTGGAAACTGAACCAAGGGTTCGCCAAGAATAAATGAGAGTTATACTTTAATAACCAGATTAATTAATGAAAATAAGCAGTATGTTGAACACTTATCAAAATAATTGTTTTAACATTATAAATGTGTGAGAAAAAATAAGATTTTTAACTGAGAAAATTGAGACCTCTAGATTCTCTGTCATCCAGTTCATTCATCCATTTATTCTTTTTTTTTTAATCTTTTTTAGCAAACATTCATTGAATGTCTTATTTTGAATGCACTGTGAAGGGTCAAAGCTAAATAAGGTGGGGTTCTTATGCTTAAGAGCTTATACAGGAACCCGAGATAATTTGGAACCATGTCTTGTTTAGCTTTGTAGCCTCTGGAGAGAACACAGGGTTGGTTTTGTAGAGGAGAGGGTATTTGAGTTGGGCATGTGGGTATACTGTGTGATATGGGTATATTAGTGTAGGGATGAGGTGTGGGGCAAAGAGAGGGTGTAAGAAAGGGCCAGTAATTGAGCTTAAATGTACTGAAAATTGGTGAGGAAGTAGTGGTACTTCCTATACCTGTATTTGCAGTATTTTATTTGTGAGATAGGGTTGGCTCAATGATCAAGTTGTCAAAGAGATATCAATTGTTCCAGTCAAAGCAATGAAAATAAATGAACAAAAGTGCCTCAGTTTGGAAGGGTGTCTTCAACTCTTTACAGATATCATATAGCCTTAAAGCAAAGCATTAATTTTATTTTATTTACTTTTTTGCCTATGTTTGGATTTAAAAAATTTTTTATTGTTGTTCAATTACGGTTGTCTCCATTTTCCCCTCTAAAGCATTAATTTTAAAAGAATCGGACTCAAGCAAAAATTTAACTATTTTGGAACTCTCAAAGAGTTTGTGGTCTCCCACACCAAAAAAAGAAATGGAATAACTGATACAAACTAACTTACATGTTGGGTGTTGCTCACTTCATATTAATCACAAACATATGCTTCACATTTAGCAGAGACATATATAGCTCTTACCGCCAGTTAACTTGACCTGCAATTGCATAACACATGTGGGTATAGTGGGTGACAGAGTTTTCCTAGTGTGTGCACCAGAGGGATGCAGGGCAGGCCCTGGGAGAAGACTTTGGATCAACACTAATGAAACCCTGACCCGCACAGGCATTTTGGTAATTCCATGAAGGCAAGAATGTTACTAATAACAGAGCAGATTTTGGAAGTCATCTCAAACTCGGTCAGCTGCAGTTAAGCCCGTGGCTGGTGGTGTTACAGAACGCACCCCTATTTGTTTTGGGAAAGTGGTGAAAGAGATTCAGTTACAGATTTTCCGCCTTCCTGGAATGACACCACGCCTAGAATAGAATTCTCCGTATAGCCGAACATGATTGGACCTCAAATTCAGCAAGTATTCAATTAAATGATCCATTTACTGCATCAGTACTTATTTGGGGCAACAGTTTTACAAATAGGATATTGTTTTTTCTGGTGTTAGGATGAACTTAAATTTAAAGACAAATTACAAATTGTATTGTCAAAATTATTTGATGAACTATTGAAGCAAAGTAATTTTTCACTAATTCAACATATATGGCAGATACCGTGTTTTAATTTGGAAGTGACATTCATTACTCAGAGGTATTCAAAATGAAGCAAAAAGTGACACATTTTATGTTTTTTTATTACTCCTAGCTTGGGGACCTAGGTTGAATTTTTACATACTGAAGTAAAAAAGATTATTATTTTTATCATAATTCTTAGTTTTTTCAAGTCATAGAACTCTTTGAGGATCTAATAAAAGCTTTCAGTCCCTATAAAAAGTTTACATAGCTATATCATACAAATTGGCGTGCTTCAGGAGATTTCATGGACTACTGATTAAGATGTTGGTTAAAAAAGTAATGAAAATTTCTTTTCTTTTTTAATTAATCCATGGTACCTTTATATTTATAGCTATCATGACCATTTTATACAGCCAGAGAAACCTCTCATAGTATTAAGAGTGTTTCCCTAGAGATTAGCTCTGAACAAGTGTGGAACAATTTCAGTATATATATAGCACAGGGTTAACCTAAAGAGAGGCTGCTAGAATGCCTGTTGTGTCTGAGGCTACCATTCTGTGTTGTGTCCTTATAATCAGGACACTTCTGGGTGGCATTGCCATGATAGGTAACACCTGTGGCTCGGGCATTTCTGGCTGATGTGAGAAAGCTGACAGGGCAGAGTCTGGGAGTGCCCTGGGCTCATGAGATAATACCTGTATGAATAGGATATTTATGTTCTCAGAAGTGAAAAATGTTGGCAATCAACACTTAATGAGATCATAGTGCAAGAAAGAACTGAGTTTTAGCCACTTCTTAAGGAAGCTTTTCTATATTGTACACATGAGGGGTGGTGATTGTCTAATTGTCTAATTGGAAAATATGGGAAATTAATCCTGTTTTTTTTTACCTTCATATGCACAGTCCATGGCCCATTTTCTTAAAGGGAAGCTGCTTGGTATTTTCAGTCCTTTCCTCCTCCATGCCTATGCAGCAGTGTGCTCTGCCAGAGACCACCACTTTCTAGTCATGTGCGCTAAGACAGAGAGAAATGTTTGTTTATGCAAATGAAGCATTTCTGAGATTAAGGTTAAAGCTTCTAGCATATCTCTGACCAATATCGTCATAATAACATGAGGTTAAAAAAAAAATGTGGGCACTAAAAGCCCAGCAGAACAAACAACTAAGGTGTTCTGTTTGCACATTATCCATTTAGGAGTCCACAGTACATTGCAAACAGAAATTCAAGAGGTTAGCTGAAGTCTTGACTAGCAAATTAGTAGCATATCTTTATAGGAAAGTAAGAAATGTAAACGCCAAACAAGTGTTACTGTGCAGTCTCCTGGAAACAGTCCCTGGTAACCCTTTTTGACCAATTTCTGGACTGGATATATACTTCTTACTCAGGGGTTTATATCTTGCCTTGATTCTATACAGCCTATTCATCAATCATTTCATTGGACATTCAGTGGTCCAAGGGTCCTTAGAAAACATATAGCCTTATTTTTCCAATGAGGAAACTAAGACATTAAGCATCTCAAGCTTCCATTATTCTAACATTTCTATATCATTTTTTTATGGGAAGGACCAACTAATCCTATTTTCTCATATTGTTGTTTTGTCATTTTTTTAATAGCATAACATTCCTCTATCCAGACTGTCACGTGGTGCTACGTAACCAAACATGGGTTTTGTGAGGACATTTGGCATCCACAGATTTAGGACTACACTTCCTCTCAGGCCTCATGAGAGAAGGTATATTAAAGTGGTATGATCAGTCTGCCCTTTGAAAAGGCGTGTTTCAATGCTGGAAGATGTCATTATTTTGCATTGGTATGTTATTCTCAAGTAGTAGAGTTTTGTAGGTAGCTTCAAGGATATTCCCTCTGGGCACATTCAAAGTTCAGTGAGGACCTTTGGAAGGTAAAAGTGATTATCTTTAAAATTTCCTTCCTTCCTTCCTTCCTCCCTCCCTCCCTCCCTCCCTCCCTTTTCCTTTTCCTTTTTCCAGTTTTTTGAGATGTGATTGACATATACTGCATAAATTTAAGGTATAAACAACATGATTTGGCTTCTTATATTTTGAAATGATTAGTGCAATAAGTTTAATTAGCATTGATTATCTTATATAGATACAAAAAAGTAAAAGAAAAAAGTTTTTAAAAAATGTCATTTCTGAAAACCGTCAGCTCAGTTCTTCTCCTTTTGGAGAAAGCCTAAACTCACCGTGCACTTGGTTACCCTGCCTTCACTCCTCTCTAGGTCTCATACACAATAATAAAGTTCTTCTTCTAAAGCCATCAGGGTCCCAGTGCTTTCTGTGTGTTAAAGCGCCCAGGGTTTTACAACTAGGAGGCGGATTCTCATTTTACAGATTTGGAAACACAGAGTGTAAATAACTTGCATGAGTCAAATATAATGGCCTCAATTCAAAAACCCAAACTGTTGCTTCTTTAAAAAAAAAATGTGGTAAAGCCTTGGGGCGGGGTGGGTGGCTCAGCTGGCTGAAGCATCATCCCAAACACCAAAAAGTTGTGAGTTCAGTCCTTGGTCAGGGCACATACCTATACCTAGGCTGTGGGTTCCATCCCTGGTCAAGGTACACATAGGAGGTGACTGATCGATGTTTCTCACATTGATGTCTCTCTCTCTCTCTCTCTCTCTCCCTTCCTCTCTCTCAAATCAATAAACATATCCTCAGTTGATGATTTTTAAAAATTGCGGTAAACTGTATATAACATACAGAGCCTGTCATTCTTTCCTTCTGTTTTATTGAATTTATTGGGATGACATTGGTTAACAAACTTATTTAGGTTTCAGGTAACCATTCTATAATACACCATACGTGTATTGTACAGTGTGTTCACCACCCCAAGTCAAGTCTCCTTTTGTCACCATTTGCCCTCCCTATATCCTCTTCTACCGCGCCCCCACCCCACTTTCCCTCTGGTAATCAACATACTCTTGTCTGTGTCTATGAGGTTTTTTTTCTTAATCCTTCACCTTTTACCCAGCTCCCAACCCCCCTCACCTCTGACGGCTGTCAGTCTATTCTCTGAGAGTCTGTTTCTATTTTATTTGTTAGTTTATTTTGTTAATTAGTTTCCACATATGAGTGAAATCATATGGTATTTAGCATAATATTAGCTCTCCAGGTCCATCCATACTGTTGCAAAGGGTAAGATTTCCTTCTTTTTTATGGCCAAGTAGTATTCCACTGTGTAAATGTACCACAGGTTTTTTATCCATTCCATCCACACTTGGGCTGCTCCAAATCTTGACCACTGTAAATAATGCTGCAGTGAACATAGGGGTGCATATATTTTTTTTCAAATCAGTATTTTGGGTTTCTTTGGGTATATTCCCAGAAGTGGAATCGCTGGGCCATAAGGCTGTTCCATTTTTTTTTAGTTTTTTCAGGTAATTCCATACTGCTTTCCCCAATAGCTGTACCAATCTGAATTCCCAGCAACCGTACATGAGGGTTCCCTTTTCTCCACATCTTCTCCAACACTTATTTATTGATTTATTGATGATAGGCATTCTGACAGGTGAGAGATGATTTCTCATCGTGGTTTTAATTTGCATTTCTCTGATGATTAGTGACACCGAATATCTTTTTTCTGTGTCTTTTATCGGTATGTCCTCTTTAGAGAAGTGTCTATTCAGGCCCTTCGCCCATTTTTTAAGTGGATTGTTTGGGGGTTTTTTTGGTGTTGAGTTTTATAAGTTCTTTATAAATTTTGGATATTAACTCTTTATCAGATGTATCATTTGTGAATATATTCTCCCATTCAGTGGATTGTCTTTTGATTTTTTAATGGTTTCCTTCACTGTGCAAAACCTTTTTAGTTTGATATAGTCCCATTTGTTTATTTACTCTTGTTTTCCTTGCCCAAGGAGATAGATAAGAAAAAAATACTATGAAAAATGTCTGAGGTTTTACTGGCTATGTCTTTTTCCAGGATTTTCATGGTTTTGAGTCTAACATTTAAGTCTTTAATCCATTTTCAGTTTATTTTTATGAATGATGTAAGAAGGTGCTCTGGTTTCATTTTTTGCATGTATCTGTCCAATTTTCCCAACACCATTTACTGAATAGACCGTATTTACTGCATTGTATATTTTTGCCTCGTTTGTCAAATATTGATTATGAAGGTGTGGGTTTATTTCTGGGCTCTCTACTCTGTTCCATTGATCTATATGCCTGCTTTTATGCCAGTAACATGCTGTTTTGATTATTATGGCTTTATAGTATAGTTTGATATCAGCATAATTCCTTCAACTTTGTTTTTCTTTCTCGAGATTGTTGTGGCTATTTGGGTTCTCCTGTAGTTCCATATAAATTTTTGGAATATTTGTCTTAGTTTTGTGAAATATACCATTGGTATCTTGATAGGAATTATGTTGAATCTGTAGATTGCTTCGGGTAGTATGGACATTTTAATGATGTTAATTCTTCCTATATATGAACAGGGTGTGTTTTTCCACTTATTTATATCTTCTTCAATTTATTTCTTCAATGTCTTATAATTTTCCAAAGACAGGTCTTTTACATCCTTGGTTAAATATACCCCTAGATATTTAATTCTTTTTGAAGCAATTGTCAATGGGATTTTTTTTTTTTTAGTTTCCCTTTATGATAATTCATTGTTGGTGTATTAAAATACAACTGATTTCTTGATATTTCTTTTGTATACTGCTACTTTACTGAATTGACGTATCAGTTCTAGTATTTTTTCTTTTTGTGGAATCTTCAGGGTTCTCTGTATACAGTATTATGTAATCTGCAAATAATGAGAGTTTTACTTCTTCCTTTCCAATTTGGATGCCTTTTATTTCTTATGTGATTGCTGTGACTAGGACTTCCAGTACTATGTTGAATAAGAGTGGTGAAAGTGGACATCTTTGTCATGTTCTCAATCTTAAAAGAAATGCATGTAGCTTTTGCCCATTGAGTATGATGTTGGCTGTGGGTTTGTCATGTATGCCTTTATTACAATGAGCTGTGTTCCATTTATTCCCACTTTACTGAGAGTTTTTTATCATAAATGGGTGCTGAATTTTATGAAATGCTTTTTCTGTATCTCTTGATATCTTTATGTTGTTTTTATCTTTGATTTTGTGTATGTGGTGTAGCACATTTATTGATTTGTTGGATACTCATGCTGTATGATCTTTTTAATGTCTTGTTGGATTTGGCTTACTAATATTTGGTTGAGGATTTTAGCATCTATGTTCATCAGGGATATTGGCCTATAACTTTCTTTCTTTGTAGTGTCTATATCTGGTTTTGGAATTAGGGTAATGCTGGCTTCATTAAATGAGCTTGGGAGTCTTTCCTCCTCTTGATTTTTGTTTTTTTTTTTTGGAAAAGTTTGAGAAGGACAGCTGTTAGTTCTTTGAATGTTTGGTAAAATTTCCCAGTGAAGCTCTCTGGTCCAGTGCTTATGTTTGTTGGGGGTATTTTGATTACCGCTTCAATTTTACTAGCTGTAATCTATTCAGTTTCTTTTATTCTTCCTGATTTCATTTTGGAAGATTATATGTTTCTAGGAATTTTTCCATTTCTTCCAGATTGTCCAATTTTTTGCGTATAGTTTCGTACAATCCTTTGTATTTCTTTGTTGTTAGTTGTTACTTCTCTTTCATTCCTGATTTTACTTATTTTAGTTCTCTTTTTTTCTTGATGAGTCTGGTTAAAAGTTTGTCAGTCTTGTTTATCTTTTTAAAGAACCAGCTCTTGGATTAACTGATCTTTTGTATTGTTTTTCTAGACTCTATTTCATTTATTTCTGCTGTGATCTTTATTATTTCCTTCCTTCTACTCACTTTAGGCTTTATTTGTTGTTCTTTTTCAAGTTCCTTTAAGTGTACAGTTAGAGTGTTTATTTGAGCTTTTTCTTGTTTTTTTGAGATAGGCCTGTAATGCTATGAATTTCCCTCTTAAGACTACTTTCATTGTGTCCCATACATTTTGGGTTGTTGTGTTCTCATTTCCATTTGTTTCAAGTTATCTTTTGATTTCTTCCTTGATCTAATTGTTAACCCATTCATTGTTTAATAACATGTTATGTAGCTTCTATGCCTTTGTGTGTTTTTCAGTTTTTCTTTCTTGTGATTGATTTCTAGTTTCATAGCATTGTGGTCAGAAAAGATGCTTGATATGATTTCAGTCTTCTTAAATTTATTGAGATTTGTGTTGTGTCCTAACATTTGGTCAATCCTAGAAAGTGTTCCATGGGCACTTGAAAAGAATGTATATTGTGCTGCTTTGGCATGAAATGTTCTGAAGATACCTATTAAATCCATCTTATCTACTGTGTCATTTAAGGCCCCCATTTCCTTATTGATTTTCTGTCTGGAGGATCTATCAGTTGATGTCAATATGGTGTTAAATCCCCTGATATGATTGTATTTCTACCAATCTCTTCTTTTTTGTCCATCAAGATTTGTTTTACCTATTTATGTATTCCTATACCGGGTGCATATATGTTTACAAGGGTTGTATTCTCACTTTATCATTATGTAATGTCCTTCTTTGTCTCTTACGATAGCCTTTGTTTTAAAGTCTATTTTGTCAGAGGAAAGTATTGCTACCCCAGCTTTTTTCCTTTCCATTTGTATGGAATATCTTTCTCTATCTCTTTACTTTTAGTCTGTGTGCATCTTTTGTTCTGAGGAGGGTCTCTTGTAGACAGTACATATGTGGGTCTTGTTCAGTTATCCATTCAGCTACCCTATGTCTTTTGATTGGAGCATTTAAACTATTAACATTTAAAGTGATTATTGATAGGTAAATAGTTATTGCCATTTTATTCTTTTAACTCTGCCCTCCTCCCCCTCCTCCTTCTTCAAGCAGGTCCTTTAATACTTCTCCTATTGTTGGTTTGGTGGTAATAAACTCCTTTAGCTTTTTCTTGTCTGGGAATCTCTTCATTTCTCCTTTAATTTTAAATGCTAGCCATGCTTGGTAAAGTAGTCTTGGTTTAGGTCCTTGCTTTTCATCACTTTGAGTATTTCATGCCAATCCCTTCTAGCTTGAAATGTTTCTGTTTAGAAATCACCTGACAGTCTTATGAGAGCTCTCTGTAGGAAACTGTTTCTCTTGCTACTTTTAAGATTCCCTCATTGTCTCTTACCTTTACCATTGTAATTATGATATGTTTTTATGTGGGCCTCTTTGGGTTCATCTTGTTTGGGACTCTCTGTGCTTCCTGGACTTGTGTGTCTTTTTCCTTCTCCAAGATAGGAAAGTTTTTGGTCATTATTTCTTCAAATGGGCTCTCAATTCCTTTCTGTCTCTCTTCTCCTTCTGGTACTGCTATGATTTGGATGTTGTTATGTTTCATATTATGCCAAAGGTCCCTTAAGGTATCCTCATGTTTTTAAATTCTTTTTCTACCTTTTCTTCTAAATCACTGATTCGTTCCTCTCTTCATCCAACCTACTGTTTATTCCTTCCATCATATTCTTCATTCCAGACACTGTAGTGCTCATTTCTGATTGGTTCTTTTTTATGGTTTCTATGTCCTTTTTCATGCTGTTGAGCATTCTTGTAACCATTACTTTGAACTCTATATCTGATCCATTGCTTACCTTTATTTCATTTAGATCTTTATTTGGGGGTTTCTCCTGATCTTTCATTTGGGGCCTATTTCTTTGTATTCCCATTTTGGTTGCTTATTTGTGTTTGTTTCTATGTATTCAATAGATGTGCTATGACTCCCAGTCTTTGTGGGGTAGCCTTATGCAGTAGGTGTCCTGGATGTCCAGTGGTGCAGTCTCTTTTATCACATGAGCTGAGTGCTCCAGGAATGTCTCTTGTGTAGGTTATGTGGGCCCTCCTGTTGTAATTGAATCTTGATTCCTATTGGCCTGTTTGTGCCTGGGATCAACACTCAGGTTAGGAGACTATGAGGCTCAACACCAGACACAGTGTGTGAGCTGCTGTGCAGGTGCTGCCCACATGCAGCAGAATTTGCCTCGGCAGGGTCTGGTGCCTGCTGAGATCTCCCTATGGATATGCGTCTTGTGGAGCATATTGGATCCTGCTGTAATGTCTGAAGCTGCCCACTGGTTATGTTGCTTCTGGGTTTCTTGGGAAGGACTCTGGTTCAGGCCGGTGTAAAACACTACCTGCGACTACCCCTTGGCAATCTGTTTGGAGCCAAAAGTGATGCGCAGTTTGTGGCTGCCTCTGCTGTGTCTGGGTGCATGGGAAGGACTCAGCTGTGCACCCAGGCTGGCTTTTACCACCTCCAGGCCCAGGGGCAGTTTAGCAGAAGTCCCCTGGCACCTCAATATTTGCCTCCACCTACCTCTGCCTGCGGGCTGCCTGTTAGGTTCAGTTACTGAAAGAGCACCTGGCAGTACTCAGGTTGCAATAGGTAGGTTCACAGTGAATCACCAGGTAGGGGCAGGTAGTTGTCCCATGAGAGGGAGGTGCTGGTCAGACTTCAGGAAAGGTGAGGTGTGTGGTCCCTGCCCCAGAGCCACACAACTTAGTCTTTCCCAGATTTTTCCCTGATCTTGGAAGGGCAGTCACTAGGAGTTGGGCAGGTAGGGTTTCCAGAGCTTGGAGACTGGGTCTTCCTTAAGCCCAGAAGGTGGTACTAGTAGATCTCCCATGAGGGGGAAGCATCAGTCAGGTTTATGGGAAAGTGTGGGAACTGCCATCCAACGCAGTCACTGACATCCCTTGAGTCTGCCCAGGCCTCTACACCCTGGCCAAGGCAGCTGATTGCTCAGCAGGGCATAAGCTCCACAGTGTGAAGTAAAAGAGAGCCCAGAGAGTAGGGCAAGAGAGATTCCAGAGGGTGGGGCTCTTGCATACCCCCAGGCTGATACTACATGGAGGGGAGTGCTCTACTCAAGAAAGATGGCATCTAGGAGAACCACTCAGCACCGGGATCTTGGTGGCTGTCCCTTCAGCTCTCTCCTGAGAGCCACAAACTCCTGAGTTTTCTCATGTGACTCTGCCCTTTCTCTGTAGGAGCACAGGTTGAGTGACTGATTAAAATTTTGTGTTGGCCCTTTAAGAGGGTGCCTGCATCTCTAACAGACTCCTATCTCCCCCTGACAGACAGAATCCCTGCTAATTTTCACAGCCAGATTTTATATTGGCACCTCTTACTAGCTCTGGTGCTCTGGACTGGGGAGCCTGGCTTGGGATATAGAGCCTATTCTTCTCAGGGAGAACCCCCACAGCTAAGATATACCCTTGGAATTTCAGCCATTGTCCATGCAAGTGGGGCCAGCCCTTTTCGTGTCTCCACCCTTCCTACCAGTCTCGATGTGGCTTCTTCTGTAAATCCTTGGTTGTAAGACTTCTCTTCAGCTAGTCTGCATTTGGTAATTCAGGATGATTGTTCTATAATTTAGTTGTAATTCCAGTTTGTTTCTGGGAGGAGTGTAGCTTCCACCTACTCTGCCACCTTCTTCCAGAGCCTGTCTTTCTTAACCTTCATACTCTGCCCCCTTTCTACACATCCTACCTCTCTTGCCTAATGAGCCAGTCTTCATCCTATTAAGTCCCATTGTTTTGGGGGACTGGGTCACACCTTACTTAAAAAGCCTTCCCTAATACCTTTCCTCTTCTCTTTCAGCGTGGGTCCATTTTATCTCCTTTGTGCTCCCTATGGACCCTGGGCCAGTGATAATTATGATGTTATTCTGTAACTGCCTCCTGCTCCCACTCTGGACTGCAGTTTCCTGAGCGCAGAAGCCATGGTTTACCTTTATGATATCACTGTCTAGTAACATGCTCTATAAATGCTTATAGCATGAAACAAGGTGCAGTGTTTGAATTTTCTTTTCCAAGCTTGACTGGTTATAGTTTGTCACAGAAGACAGTTTCTTAAAATAAGAAATAGAAAATGAAATGCTGAAGAAACACAGGGAAATGCTAATCGGGGTCAGGTTCCAAAAGGTCAGTTGCTTATATTTTCACTTTGTCAGATTTTATCTCTTATAAAGAAAAAAAAATCACTGGAGGCGAAAGAGAAAGGAAATGCTTTTGTTTCTCAAACTGTAAAACTAGAGTTTCCATGACCTCATTGTGAGGCAATCCCTCTTGTTGGAATTAATATGTCTCCTGTTAAAGCGCAGCATCTAATTTAGGACTCAGTAACTTGGGATGATTCATAGGATATCAGAGACTGTAATTTTAAAGACTGGGAAATGATGGCCCTGAGGAATATGCATAGAAATTACGATTGTCAGGGCTGAAGCACAGAAAGGCAGAATGAGCTCTGCCAACTGAGTCAACAAGGAGAAGTATCACCCAACTTGTGGGCACACACAAACTCTGTGGGGGTGCCTGGAGCATCTACTGGTTCTCTACGGGGGTGTTCCGTCCCCAGATGGCACTGCCAGACCCAGGAAGAACAGCTGCAGCAGCAGCATAGATTACAAAATACTATAGTATTATCTCTCTGTAATTGTGTAAAACATAAAATTTGCTGTTTAATTTTTCTTTCTGATTTTAGTTTGACTTCCTGTCATTGAAATTCTCTAGGGTTGTGAAGTTAATTGGCAATTGCTAAGAGAAGAAGCCATTTTTTCCCTAAGAAATAGCAAAGTGTCTTCTACTTTAAAGACATGCCTACAAAACTTTTAAAAAATTCCAGGCATCTGGGAAATGGAACTTTATAAAGTAGTGCTTAATTAGAAAGGAAGGAGAACTACATTTGTAGAAGAGACGAATTTGATTATGTTTTAACTTTTAAATAGATTAACTTTCAGGATGGTCATTCTTTATTATATGCATTTAATTGACATTAAATTATATTAAGATTTTAATTTTAGCTCCCTTTACAAATTGGTCAGTGCCCATTCACCCTTGGTAGACTAATAGCATTTCTCCTCAGCCATGCTTTTTATTAATCCTCATTACTACTCTGGGGTGGAAAACATGAGTGGGCCAAGTGGATCTTTCCCTTAGTGAGTTCAACAACCTCAGTGTCTGGAATTGTTTTAAAAGAATGTGAGCATTATCATCAATTATTGGGTCTTAAATCCATATTCAAACAATGAGACAAAACAGACCCTTCTTCTTATTCCGATCGTATCGCTGGCATCACAAGTCAGTCAAGGACTAGTGCTTAACCTTAAAATTTCCTTATGAGCTTTGTCTGGATCTTCTCTCCCCAGTTCAGTCTCTCACAATCTTTTATGTCTTCATGTGAGGCCATTTGTGTCTTCGGTTAACACAGTCCTCGTGCAGTGCAACAAAGGTTCCAGGCTCAGCAAACCCGACTGCACTCCGGCCGCTGCACAAGGAGGACCGTGTCTGAACAGAAAGGGCTGCTGTGAAATGTGCTCTGGAGCTTCTCATTGGGGGCAAGGTTAATTCTCAGCCTGGGATTGCTGTGTGACAATGTAACAGGCTTTGCTTCCACTCCACTAAAGAACATAGACAGGTTACAATGAGGTCGCTTGTTCCTTTCAACACTTTTGATCATCTCTGGTCACGATTCAAGAATGCAGAGGTTAGGCTCCTAAGCAATTCTCAGTGTCACTGCACCAGGTTATTTTTTTTTCCTCTTTGTATGCTCATAATCATTCTTTTTACTCTTGTCTTTGACACACTAATTGACATGATTTCTCTTCTGTTGTTGCTGTAAATACTATACGTAGGAGTAATAGATAACGTAAAAATAGTTGTTCAAACCATTTCCTAATAAATCAATATCTTTTGTGTCTTACAGAAATGTCACTTAGTCAAGTGATTATGAGTCTAGGCTATAATTTGTGAGAGCCAGAGAAATAAGGTGACCTGTTTGAAATGGTACCAGTGGGCTTATTTTGTAGTTTTTTTATAGAGTCTTTGAAAGAGACTATTAAATATTTCTGCTTACTTTCAGTACAGTATTGCAGTTGTAAAGCTTGCAGGGGTGTCCAACCTACGGCCCAGGATGGCTAAGAATGTGGCCCAACACAATATTGTAAATTTACTTAAAACGTTTTTTTTTTTTGCTCAGCAGTTTTCATTAGTGTTTGTGTATTTCATGTGTGGCTCAAGACAACTCTTCTTCCAGTGTGGCCCAGAGACGCCAAAAGGTCAGACGGCCCTGGAAAGTAAAAATGTTACTTTGACATGAGCACCATTGGTCTAATTAAAAATAAATTTCTTAAAATTACTCTTTTAAAATGTTTTTTAGATATTTCTAAACAATCTAATGATTTACTCTGTATCATATAATAAAGTTTCAGCTATTCCATAACTACAGACCACAGTTGGAGGAATGTAATATACAAAACCTCACATAGCAGGAGATTTGGTTGACTTTTCAAAATAATTGTTAATAAAATGGATATTTTCTAAATTACATGAGAAGATAATATTTGGAGAAATGGGGTTGAGTGAGTTGAGGCATATTCTTTTTGTTTCTGTTTTGACGCTTGAGTTCTGACGATCTTCCCGGAGGCATGGCTATTGCAGGCTATGCCTCTATTTGGTAGAGTTTCATCTAGAAACAGTTCACCCTAAGCATATACCAATGTTTGTCTTAGTAAGTATGGTCCATGACCATAAAAGACAAAGCAGTTGCTGAAATTCTTCTAGGACTCTAATTGTAAAGCTGACACACAGAATCATGCTCACCTTTTGTGACTAAGATTTGGTTACATTCTGGTCTGCATTAAGGGAATATGTGCTTATCCTAAGTATCTCATCAATAGCTCTAAAATATATACCACAGTCGATTCTCTGTTTGAAGTAATTATACCTGAAGACTATTTTCATGAAGGAACAAAGTACCACGTAATTAGGAAGAAATGACTTTAAAACATTACGATGGAATGGAATATATAATTTATTTTTGGCCATGTGACTCTGAGGCTCTAATTCTTCTCTTCTTTAATAAAATAGCCACTTCTTTCTATTAAATGTTATCTTCAGACCTTACTGTAGTTTCTCCCCAAAAGGTAACACATGCAAGTAACTTTTATAGAGAACCCTTTAATGATATGTCATCATCACAGTGAGGTTAAACCTATCTTTAGATAACTGAGAGCATTTAGTGGTGCTAAATCATGGTAGGATAAGGTACATTTCAGGGAAATTACAGATGAATACAGTTCTGTATTGGGTATTATAGTCAGGATAAGTTTAAATACTAAGATCTTAAAAACCCATGCTGGCTAAGAAGGAAAGAACATTATCAAATGTCCAAACTTTCAAATCACTAAGCCGAATACAATGGGCAGTTGTCTCTTTTATGTAATTTACTACTGGCTTGGAGCAACTTTCCATAACTGGTGATTGACTGTACCCTCCAACATCTATAACTGTATGGACTGAGATAGAAAGGTAAAGTAATGAAACCCAGTGCATATTAAACTGATCTTCCACGGAGGAAGGGCCATGCCAAAGATCTTCGTAAGCAGTACGGTGAATGAAGCCCAGGATCTGGGCAGCTTAATTCACCAGCTGTTTCTCAAGTCGACTGTACTCCTGACAGGTGATATTTTATGGATGATGAAATCCAACAGTAAGGAGGGCAGGGAGTTTATATAAGGGGCCCAAAGTAATTTTCAGAAGAATTATAAAGTGGTCCAGAGAAAGTGTAGGCCTACTAAGGCCATTGCTGACCTGCAGGTATAATGTGAGAGAAGGAAACTCTTCAGTGGCTTACTTCCAAAAAGTGACAATGGATTCCTTAAGGATAGAAATGTCGTTAGGCTGGTTATTATAGACTAGAAAGTACTGGAGGAAGAGAGGTGGTGATCTGGCAAAAGGACTACACTGAAATAAAATGTTTGAAGGTAGGAAGAGAGAGAAAAAAAGAAACGGGAAAAGACACCACCCAGCTCATGACAGTAAGAACAACTGACTTTAGTATGAGAAAAAGAATGAATCTGAATTTTTAAAACTAAATGCAGCACCTGTCAGCCTTTATGCAAATATTAATTTAAGAAGATGACTAAAACGTCATTTAAAATTCATGTGGTGATGTGCCAAATTCTATAAAATGTTTGAAAAGGAAAGGTCAATAGAACTCTCCCTTTAAAGAACACATAAGATTACAAAACAGCATTTATAGAGATAATTTTATGTAGATTTAGATGCACAGAAATTTTATTATATAATACTTTTTAAGGGGAAGAAAGAGGAGGGTATTTTTACAGTGATATTTTTACCTTTTAGAATTTTGGAGTTAATCAGTAGTCCTAATGAATTTTATAGGTAGAAAAAACTTAAGTAGAAGCCTCTCGTTAAAGAGAAAGCTTGGGGATGGGACCACACAACAGGAAGAAATACATAAAGATAACAGACTAAACGCTGGATGTAGAACAGCCTCTGGTGTTGGGACAGATCAGTCGCTTCTGAAGTTGCTATAATGAATGCTAACAAGAAGAAAAATAATATGGGCCAAGGATCAGCTCTGAATTTAATGTATTTTGACTTGTGCCAGTGTCACGGGCTGTGCATAAGCCGGATGACTCTTTTATTGTCCGAGTCGGGACACTTCTGAGAGTGAAAGGAGGTGCTGTTAGCAATCATGCCTGGACAACAGGTACAACCAGGGTTTTCCCAATCAAACCAGGAATGGTCACCCTGTACCTGAGTCCAAATGCCATAAAAGGTATTCCATGTTTTCTAAAATGAACATCATTCCTAGAAAACATTTGAGCAGTTTCTTTGTATTATCAGTAAACACCAAAAATATCAATTAAAATATGTCTTAACTATTATGGTTAATATATAAATCACTGAAGAATTGGAACATTTTGGTCCTCAGTCACTGCTAATTTCACTTTCACCAATATTGAAATAATCACTCTTAATTTTGAAAGAAGCAAATCAATGGTGAGGACAAGATTTCTGGAGCCAGACCGAGGCGACTGGAATCCAGGTCCTAATCGTAGGACCTTGGGTAGGTTATTTAGCCTGTCAGCAGCTCAGCCTCCTCACTGGGAATGATAGTGGGAACTGTCTCTTAGACTTACTGTGAGAATTAAAAACACCAATGTAAGTAAAGACCTTAGAACGACTGCCACGTAGTGAGAGCAGTGTAAGAACTGACTCACTAGTCCCCCTTATCCAAAAGGGATACGCTCCAAGAACACCAGTGGGTGCCTGAAATAGTGGATATTACTGAACTCTACACATACTATGTTTTTTCCTATACGTACATACTTATGATAAAGTCGAACTTATAAATCAGGATGGTGAGAGATTTAATCACACTACCCAGAGTAATGTACATTTTAAAACTTACGAATTGTTTATTTCTGGGTTTTTCCATTTAATATTAAAACTATGGAAAGTAAAGCTGGGAAAGGGGTGGTATTACTATATCCTTCTTATGTTTTTATTTTACATCATTTTTTGCACAATCCTTTGAATTAGCACTTCCTCCCCCTTTCCTACCCTCTCTCCTTGCTTCACCTCCACCACCTTCAAGTGTCGAAAACCTAATTTGCTTCACGGAAACAACTCGCAGAGAAATATCCAGCATAAAATATCTGTTCCAACCTTTTGCAGAGAATATGGCCTGTTTAATGGTTATCCCAAATGGGAAATAGTACTTGCTGAAACATGGAAAAAAGTGACTAGTGGAATAAGCCGATGTTCTTTAACATGGTGAAGTTTGGGAAACAGGTAAAAGGCCTATTAAATATTCTTTGAGACATGTAGGGGAGAATTAGGGTGCGGCACAGTAGCATTGAAAGGCAGGCATATAAACAAATGTAGTAAAATCTAGAGAAGTAAAATGTCTCTAGAGAGATGTGTCAGAGGCAGAAAAGAATAAGAATAGAAACTTGGCCAGCATTACATATTGGGAAGAGTATACTGGGAATTATAGGGACATACTGATGATCAGTATGAGGCTTGGATTCACAATTATGATGATGTCACAATCCTAGGGAAATAAAATTCATACAGATTTGGTAAAGAAAAGATTAAGTAGTGGTCAATGTTCCACATACCTGTCCTATTGAATTAAGAAGTAAGCAGTGATGCCCTGGCTGGTATGGCTCGGTTGGTTGGAGTGTCGTCCCGTGTGTAACCAAAGGGCTGTGGGTTAGATTCCTGGTCAGGGCACATACCTAGGTGCCATCTCAGTGGACTCTGCTGTATGATCCCTGGTCGGGGCCCCTGAGATATCCGGTATGGGCGGGTATGGGAGGCAGCGAATTAATGCTTCTCTCTTGCACTGATACTTCTCTCTCTCCCTTTCTCTGTACCTAGAAAATGCAATGAAAAAGTATCCTCAGGTGAGGATTAAAAAAAAAAGAATTAAGCACTGACAAGGATATAGGAATTTCCCAAACTTTTGTGATCTTTGTGTACTTCTCTCCATCGTTCCAAAGATAATGGGGCTTGAGTCCTCAGAGACACAGGAACAGACTGATTATCCAATGTGTTTTAGCAACTTTGGTAAATTCTTTAAAAACTGGTGTCAAGGGTCTTTTCAGAGTTCAGTAGAATAAAACATTGAACACAGAGTTGTTGACCCCACACAACCAGCAGGACCGGACATCAAACTCTCTCACTGTACTGCCCCAGAAGAAAATGAATGAATGAATGTCCCTTGGATTACCTGTCAAGTCAAGAGGCTTAGAGGGTGGTTTCCCCAGGAACAGGCCTCAGCAATTCAGTGTGCAGCTATACGTTTTTGACTTTGAGGGACATTTTCCAAGTGCCTGTGAGTCTCTTCTTTTCACTGTGTTAAATAGCTATTTCCCAAATTTTGGGGAGGGGGGCTGGGAAATGCCCATAAAGCTTATATACAGGTCTTCTTTATACAGGTCACTGCATGGAATTGTAGGTTTTCTGGAAATATTATTTAGAAGATTCAAAGGAAGGAATTTCTGTGGCAAACATAATAATTACATCAGATGTGAAGTGGAGAGCTTAAAATTCACACAGTATAAATAAGATTGTTCTCATCTTGGTTTAGGGAATAGATTCTGCTCTAGAGTGTGCTGCACTCTTGCCTTTTAATATTGCACCACAAAGCAAGGGAAAGGAAGGGAAATGCAAATTATCCAATTTTCCTCCTAGTTGGTTGGTCTAGTTAAAAATTCGTAGTAGCCAGACCAGATAATGAGGTTTTATGGTATTTGTGCAATTTTTACTCTACATCTGTCCACTTATTGCCTTAGATAAATGAGAATTGTGGTTCTTAATCAGAGAAGATCAAAGGCAAAGTAGGAAATAATGGTTTATTTATAGTAAGAGGTAAGGACACAGGATGGCTTTAGAGCTGTTCTAAAATAATACGGAATTTATTGCTTCGTTAAATGGGTTTTTATTAATGAGGTTTTTTTTAATCCTAGCTGCACACATGACACTGTATAAGGTAAGTCTGAATAAAAGTCTGGTTAAAATCACTTAAAATGAATTTAATACTTTGCAAGCTTTTCCTTTTAAATGATTACTGTTTTCTTCTAATCTTCATTTCACTACTCATGCCTTATATATGGTTCAAAAGGAGACAAATTCAGATGTCCTAGTAGATGGGGATTTAGTTCTTACTCTAATCCTTTTAGAAACAATTTCTCACTTTTCAAAAAGTTTTATTAAAGAGTTAGTAGGCAAATTTGGAACAAAGCACATTTTTCCAAAGTAAAGCTTAGAAACCAGTAAGGACATTTTAGTTCTTATCTAGAACATCCTATCAGTGATTATTAAAAGCCTCAGTTTGGGTATAGTTTTTATCATTTTATACCTTTACTGAACTATATATAAAGTTGCAATTACCTAATTCCTTTCTGTAATTCTCTCATTTATTATTAAAATGTTACTAATTTTTACCCAATTATTCTGCATAAAACATGGTTGGTTAATTCAGAAGTATATATTTCTAGCTTGAGCTCCACACCCAACAATATTCAAGAATTTTAAATAAGCTACAGATGCTTATGGAACATCAGTCATAACTGAATAAAGGGAGTGAAATCTAGAATTCAGGTATGACGGGAAATAAATATGGAGATTACAAGAACCGGAAAGAAAAGTAAAAAGTAACTAAAATTTGAGTACTCTCACAGAATGCTATCTGACCTTGAAAAAAAATTAAAGATATAACAGGGAAACTTGTCCCCTGCACAACCAGCTGCAGGGTTCCCCTGTTGCAAAATAATCTGACTTTAAATTTTACCCAGGAATTTCTGCTTTCCACTGTGTTTAAAGGCATAGTGTCCTGCAGTCAAAATTTTGCTCACAGCCATGGCTGGGTACGTTAGTTGGTTGGAAAGTCATCCAGTACACCAGAAATGTGGGGGTCTGACTCCCAGTCAGGGCATATTCCTAGGTTGGGGGTTCGATCCCCAGTCTGGGAGCATACGGGATACAACCAATCAATGTTTCTCTGTCTGTCTGTCTGTCTCTCTCTCCTTTCCTTTTTAAAATCAATAAACATATCCTTGTGTGAGGATTAAAAAAAATTGGTCACACATATTTCACAGATATAAAACAAACATTTCAAAAATTTATATGGAACCATACATGACCCCAAACAGCCACAGCAATTTTGAGAAAGAAGAACAAAGTAGGAGGGATCACAATATCAGGCATCAAACTATATTACAAGGCCACTGTCATCAAAACAGTGTGGTACTGGCATAAGAAAAAACACATAGATTGATGGAAGAGAATAGAGAGCCCAGAAATAAACCCATGTCTCTCTGATCAGTTAATATTCGACAAAGGGGGCAGAAGCATAAAATGGGTAAAAAAATAGCCTCTTCCACAAATGGTGTTGGGAGATGTGAACAGCTACATGCAAAAAAATGAAATTCGACCACCAACTTACACCACACACAAAAATAAACTCAAGATGGATAAAAGACTTAAATATAAGTTGTGACACCATAAAAGTTCTAGAGGAGAACATAGGCAGAAAAATCTCAGCTATTCCACGCAGCAATATTTTCAGATATGTCCCCTAGAGCAAGGGACATAAAGGAAAGAATAAAGAAATGGGACTTCATCAAAATAAAAAGCTTCTGCATGACTAAAGAAAACATCAGCAAAATGAAAAGGGAACCAATAGTATCAGAAACTATATTTGCAAATGATATCTCGAACAGGGGTTTGATCTCCAAAATATGTAATGAACTCACAAAACTCCACTCCAGGAAGACAAACAATACAATTAAAAAACGTGCAAAGGACCTGAACAGACAGTTCTCCCAGGATGATACACAGAGGGCCCAGAGACATATGAAAGGATGCTCAGCATCACTAGCCATCAGAGATGCAAATTAAAACCACAATGAGATTCCACTTCACACCAGCCAGAATGGCCATCATAAACAAATCAACAAACAGCAAGTGCTGGCGAGGCTGTGGAGAACAGGGAACCCTAGTGCAATGTTGTTGGGAATGCAGACTGGTGCAGCCACTGTGGAAAACAGTATGGAATTTCCTCAGGAAACTAAAAATGGAACTGCCTTTTGACCTGGCAATTCCAGTGCTGGATATTATACCCTAAGAATCCTGAAGCACCAGTTCAAAAGAACCTATGCACCCCAATATTCATAGCAGCACAATTTACAATAGCCAAGTGCCGGAAGCAACCTAAGTGCCCATCTGTAAATGAGTGGATCAAATAGCTATAGTACATTTATACGATGGAATACTATGCAGCAGAAAGAAAGAAGGCACTCTTATCCTCTGCGACAGCATGGATGGAACTGGAAAGCATTATGCTAAGTGAAATAAGTCAGGCAGTGAAAGACAAATACCATATGATCTCACCTATAAGTGGAACCTAATCAACAAAACAAACAAGCAAGCAAAATATAACCAGAGACTTGGAAATAAAGAACAAACTGCCAGTAACCAGAGGAAGGATAACGGGGGAAAGAAGGGGAAGGGTCATCAAGGAACAAGTATAAAGGACCCATGGACAAAGCTAAAGGGGGGCAGGACTGAGGGTGGAGGTGGGGGTGGGTGGGCGAGCAAAGTGGTGGCAGGAAAATGGAGAAAACTGTACTTGAACAACAATTTTAAAAAAGCTAAAAAAATAAAGTTGAAATATTAAAAAGAATATTGGTCACAGATGGTTGATTATTTTCTCAAAAGGGGATTCATTAAGATTGTAATGAAAACCTTACATATGGAGAGGCTAATTATTGGCCCTTCTCCAGGAGAGGGATACCAAAATATAGTAAAGAATTTTAGCAGGTTATGAGGAACTTGTGATCAAAAGATTTGCAGTGGGAGTTCACACAAAGCATTCACTATGATAAAAAATGATGTGAATCTTCTCTGATTCATATAAACCTATGTAAATTTAAACCAACCAACCAAACTGCCTGTTTTGGAGAACTGCAGTGAATAGGTAAGTTTTTTTCTCCCTTTACAAACATTTTTCATCTCCCAAGTAAAAGATTTTTTACAGTTTTTAATACTGTGATTGAAAGCAAAAGTAGTATCATTCATAGGAAAACTATCAGGGTCAAAATCCTCTAATCCTAAACACAAGGCTATAATTTTTACTTCACCGAGACATTCTTAGGGCCAGGTGAGAAACAAAGTCAGAATTCAGCAAGTACAGTGTACAGTTATATTGGGTAATGAACATACAGTAAAATGCTGAAAGTTAAATATACAACTTCTATGAAATTGTTTTAGAAAATAATTTTTAAAACTAGTAAAAAGCTTATTTTTTTACTGACATTTCTATTGTTTTTAAGCCACACTCGAAACTCTTTCCAAAGTCACTTGCAGTTCCTTTGCAGTATAGAAGATTCATAACTAGAAAAAGGGGCTAATTTGATAAAGCAACAATTGGTGTTGGTTTCAAATTTATTATCTAAAGCTTATCTCAATTTACTTTAAGCTACTGCACTAGAACTTTCCCTTTAAAACTTCTCTCACCATTACTATTACTTTACATTCTAATCTTTAATTCATATGAAGGGATTTGTTACAGTTACTCTCAGTCAATGACTCAATCTCTTCCAAAGGATACAACACTGAAATGGGCTTTGTCTTTCCCTGGATTCATTTCACATTACTGATTTTACCACGGCGTAATTCAGAATACAAATGTGTAGGAACTATATATTCATGTCAGGGGTCCTTAGAATACAGGAAAATGAATTCGTGAGATTATACTTATGTCTTTCCATGTACAATAACCCTTTCTTCCCCAAGTTAAGTCACAGACTTTAAAATGCAGGTAGACATACAGACAAGAATGCATACACGGTATGATTCCAGTCATATGCTGTACAAAAATGGGGAAAACTAATCTATGGTATCAGAGCTCAAGATAGTGGTGCCCTTAGGGTGGAAGTGGGGGCAGAGTGTCAAAGGAACCTGGGGCCATGGCCAACTTATATTATGTCATGAAAGCTCAGCATCCCCATCTGTAGTAATGTATATGATAGTGTGTATAGAGTTCTTGGCACATTGTATGGCGTATAGTAAGGTTTTAATAAGCAGCAGGTTCTATTAATAGTCAGTGATCCACTGGCTTCTCAAATTCAAGAGGTCCATTTTGACTCTGTTATCTTTCCTCATCATTATTGACCATTTGCTGGTAACATGGGAATTATTCTCCTTTCCCTCCTGCCCCCCATCAATCACCAAGTCCGTTGATTAGCTTTTCAGAATACTGGTACATCAGTTCCTTTCATCCCTGTGACATGACTCAAGCCGTCAGCCTTTCTCACTTCTTTTCAAATGCCTCCCAGATGCTTACTCTGCTTTCATCCCCCACCCCCCAAAAAAACACCCAAAACTCCTTTCGATGAAAACAGCATGTTTTTTTCTGAAATGGAGTTCAATCATACCCCATACGTGCCCTTCTTGAAATTCTACAATGTGTTTCTATTTTCCTTAGAATAAACTCCAACTGTTTAATATTTAAACTATCTTATAAGGCCTTACAAGGCCTAATTTGCCTCTACTTCCCCCTCTAGATTCACCTCTCGCTATTTCTTCTCTACATCTATATTGCAAAAAGGGCTTAATTTCATTGTTTCTTTTCAACATGCTACACTACCTTCTTTCGATTCATACATGTTATCCCTTCTGTTAGAAATAGTTCTTACCTTTGTGCCTTCTCTGCCTCCCCCACTGTTATGTGCTGAATTGTGTTCCCCCAAAATTTGTATTACAATCTGTTGGAGTCCTAACACTCAGTATCTTAAAATATGACTGTATTTGGAGATAAGACAATTAAAGAGGCAACAGATTTAAAATGGGGTCATTAGAGTTGGCTCTACTGCAGTCTGATTGATCTTATAAGAGGAGCAAGTTAGGTCACATACTAACACAGAGGGAAGATAGAGTGCAGACAGAGTGAGAAGATGGCCATCTTCAATCTAAGGAGAGAGGTCTCAGAATAAAACCAGCACTGCTGATAATTTGATCTCAGACTTCCAGCCTCTGGAACTGGGAAAAAATAAATTTCTCTGTTTAAGCACCTCAACTGGTGGTATATTGTTGGGGTAGCCCTAACAAACTAATACATCCATGATGAATTTATTTCATTCTTCAAGACTGAGCTGAGAAGTCTCTTCATCTTTCCTGGGTCAGACCAGGTGCCATTTCATATGACATCAATGATGCTTTGACCAGTCACTACAGGTCAGGCCCAGTCACAGTGTTTTGTCTTGCGTCATCCACTTAATTCTCAAAATACCTTGATGATGGGGAGGTAGTTTTATCATCCTAAATTTACTGATCAGAAAACTGGGGAAAAGAGAGGTTGCCAACCAGTGTGATTGTGTAAAAATCACCCAGTCTCTTTCCTCAGTTATTTGTCAAAGTAGAATATTCTTACACAAGTATTAGAGTTTGACTCCACACTAGCCTTATTTACCTTATCATAGCACTCATCCAATGTTATTCCAAATACTTGTTTAATTTCCTTCTCTAGGAGTACAGAGTCTGTCTGTATTTTTTCTGGCCAGTGTCCAGCACAGTGTGTGGCCCACAAATATTTGTTGGATGTTCCCAGCACTGGTGCTGAGGCACATGAGCTGCCATGAGCAACCCTACCCAGACAACAGATGGGGGGACAGCAGCAGTGCATTTCAAGGGGAGGGGGTGAAAGGGGCAAGTGTGGCTGATGGGGCTCCAGTGAGCACAGCATCTCTTAGCAGCTCCCTCTTCTTTCCCTACAGTGTTTGCAGTTCTGTTTGGGGTCAGGGAAGTAAAGTATGAAAGCAGACAAGTAATGATCAAGAAATATAACTAATCTATATCCCTACATTTGGTTGGCCCTCTCGGCTATTTTGTTCTATCGAAATATTAAATACAGTTTTTTTCCTTAAGAAATTTAAGAATGGATGATAAAATCTAATGCTACTTAATTGTTTCTTAATCCTTACACCAGGATATGTTTAAA
>PVJD01006418.1:0-98756 GCA_004026545.1 Mormoops blainvillei | reverse complement strand
TAATACAAATTTGATAATTGGAAAAAGTCTTAAATATGCATTTCCTTTAGTACAATTTTATATGTTCTAATTAAATATCCTCATTTATAGACAATTCAAATTAATTATATTTTATAATTTAGTATTTTAAATATTCTTCGACTACTTTTGTAAGTAATTTTATTTACTAAAATTATTAACTCTGTTATGTAAGTGTTGCAAAATTTTTTTACAGTCTTTCATTTGTCAAATATCGTCTATCATGTATTTCAGAATATACATTTTAAAGTCTGATATAATAAATTCTGTAAATTTTTTATGTTTCCTGGATTTTATAAAATACTAAAAATACTTTTCAAAACTCAAGGTTACATTTTAAAAATAAGATAAATTAGAAGTACAGGTGGACTAAAATTTGACCATGCCATAGTTTATAGAGCTACGAGCAAATGTATAATAAAAGGTAGCCTATTTTGCCACTAAACACTTGCTGTTTAATCTGAAGGCATATAATTTCAAGGAGTCAAAATGTTACAAACTACCTAACTTTAAAGTGAATTTCCATAGTATATTGGGATCAATGTGTGAGTAAGCAGTACCTAAAGAACTGCACATTTTGTTTTCCCCAGTTTCAGATTAGAAGCTTTACTGAAATTGTGGATCTAAGCCCTGGCTGGTGTGGCTGAGTGGATTGAGCACCAGACTGCGAAGCAAAAGGTCCCTGGTTCGATTCCCAGTCAGGGCACCTGCCTGGGTTGCAGGCCAGGTCCCCAGTAGGTGGTGCATGAAAGGCAACCACACACTGATGTTTCTCTCCCTCCTTTCCCCTCTCTCTAAAAATAAATAAATAAAATATTTTTAAAAAAAACAGAAATTGTGGATCTAAGAAACAAAATGATTTTTAAAACCCTAAGTACATCTACTCATGTAATATACGTTTTGCACTATGTTGTAAAACTTACTTAAAAATTGCACAAATAAAAAGGCATGCATACAAACATCATATGCCACCTGTCACATTTCTAACATATTAGCACAGTACTCAACTGATTCAGAAGATGAAATAAACCAAAATTACATTTTCAGGATAAACATCACAGTCCTAAATATTGAAACTGATGTACAAAATTTAAAAATTAAACATAAATTACATATATATTTTCCTCAAGAAAGAGTAACTTCTATAGGTAGATGAAGGGAACAAGACCAAAAAAAATTTCTGTTATTTTCAGGAGTACAATGACAAATATTAATATATTAAATTATTATGCCAAAATTTAGAGAGATTAGTTGGTAATTTTGCATTTATTCCAGAACCATCATGAGGGCATTCACACTAAAAACACTTGTATAGTTCTTCTAATAATTGGTACTTATGTTAATTTCTCCCTTGATTAAAGTAACCTAACAACCTCTGACTTTTAAATATCTTCTCTTTTTGTTAAAATATTATGCTCTTGTTTCAAATTATCAATCAAATTTAGAGTAACTTTAATAACAAGCTTTTTTCTTTTCTCTCTTTCTTTTCCTCTTGGCTTATAACACATAACTTTCTCTGCCCCCTCCTGTGCATTTTTTAAAATGAAAACCCGTATTCCCAGACTGAAATATTTGTTCTCTTTAGTAAGAATCTTTCTGGCTTCAGGGAGAATAAATTTACAGAGACGTCCTGGGACTTTGAGACTCCAACAATTCAATTTTTTTTTTACCTTGAATATCTATTCTTGACTTTTCTCTTTTTTGAATAAACATCCCCTAAAGAGAATCCTGGCTTTGTGACTTACTTTACTGAATAAATTACACAGTGCTTCTGTCTGCAATTCACGTGAGTGATGGGAAAGAAAGCAGACATAGCTGTTGGACATCATTTTAGCCCCCCTGTCTGATTGGCAGATCACAGGAAGGAAACTATGTCCCATGAGCCCCTTTGTGAGGTCGTTACCAACTGATTGAGTATTCGCCTTAAAAATCTGAAACCCAGGTGTGTTGTAGATTAGCACAACTTACAAGCACTGTGTGGAGATTTATTATGATAATTGTTGCTTTTATTTTTTATTTCCCTGAACTCAAGGATAATTAATGTCAGTATGTGTCCTGGTATCTGACTCTCTTAATTGGTCCTATGGTGCCTTGGGTATTTGAAAATCCACCCACTTAAAGGCCTTTTTTTTTTTCTTCTGACTTGTTTTCCTGGAGCTGTTCATTAGTGCCTAAAATATTTGATTACATTTAATTGTGATGTCTTCAATTTTGTGCACCTGCTGCAATTTACGTGAGGGGAAAAAGGCTTGGCGAAGGAAAAAAAAAAAAGGAGAGGGGGAATTAAATTTTTAAAGAACTACCCTGCACAGGGTAACTGGGGTTAAATATGGAAACAAAATAAACTTAATAGGTAGTTAGATTTTTGTAACTACTATGGTTATAAAAAAAGGTTCTAAATCGAAACTGCTCTATCATACAAACTCAACATATATTTTCACATTTTTTTTCCAAAGGCCCTTGGTTTCTGAGGCACATCCATATTTACTAAAAATTTAATATTTTGTATTAAAGAGCCCAGGTGGAGATAAGAGAATATTGAGTCAGAAACTTAGGGGTCATTTTTGTTTCTTTTGCATTTTTAATGGAATACACTACTGCTTTGAATTTCAACAAACGTTGAAGCATTTTTATTACTGATTTCACTAACAGTTTTATTTTATGTGATGTTTTAATGACAGTTGAAATTGCCAAAACGTTCCTGGAATTGAGTACAGTTCCTTTGTAAAACGTGTCTTAAAGTAACATGTGAGGAACAGATTATATCCATGAAGAATTACCAGTTTCGAAAAGCGATATTGACCTTAATATCAATTCCAACTGACCTTGCTCCCGTTCTGCAGAGGAAACCACAGGCTACCTGCTGCATTTTCAGTACAGGAAATAAATCCGCCTTCTGTTTCTTTTTGTAAAAACAACAGTTTCTTTTCCATTTAGTTTTAAGGAGCAACAAAACCTCTAAATCTGCTTCGAAACCATCCTTTTAGGGGAGAAGTAATTAAACCCAGTCATGGTTATAATGGCAGTGATACAATGGGATCTCTGTTACATATGTTAAAGCAATGCCCTGATTCACCATGGACACCCTTATTCATGAAACATTCTAAGGGTCCCCAAGACCGAGAAGGACTGGTATTCCTTTATGGAAACTCTTTTGTCAAAGGGCCAGCTCAAGTTTTATCTCCTCCAAGTAATGTCTCTGCTCCACAGCAACTTGAAATGTCTACTTTGTAATTTTACTGCATTGCTGGGTTACAGTACAAAATACTCTACCCGGTTCTAGCCTTTCCTATAAAATTTCTTTCTGCATGTTTTATTGACGTCAGCTAGCATTGCCGTCCTGAAAATCTCCCAGATTGCTTAGGCATGAGGGTGGTGAACCAAATGAATAATGCATGTTTAATATTTGTTATTTTTAAAGTTCTTGCGCATCTACTGCCTCAATTAATTCTCAGAACGACACTGTGCTGCAGACTGTAATTTCCTAAAACGTGGGGCCCAAATTAGTGTTTCCCCAAATTTGTATCCCCTGGGCTTCTATTACCTTAAAATAAAAATTCAGGAGACATAAAATAAATGAATGGAAGATGAATGGGTAAATTGGGTAGTATCTACACTTACAGGGGTTCAATAAAATCTTGGCTCATTTTAATGTATCTGGGACTTACAACACTGCACGTGTTTTTACAATGGAAAGCTGACCAGTGAATGCGCATCACACATGTGCTACAGGTGGGCATGTGTTTGGACTAATACTTTGAACATTAAGTGAGACTGTGGGACCGAGGGTCCTCACGGGACTGAAAGCCCGGAATCCGGTTGAGACAGTGAGGGTGGGCAAGCCCGAGGCAAGGAAAACAGGGACCACCGGTGATTTAAGAGATCTGTCACACAAGCTGGCCCCGTGAAATTGGCACGGCCTTTTGCAATGGCCCCAGTGAAATCTGCTTCTCCCCCCAGACCCCTAGGGCTCCGCATTAGGTGCCATTTCTGTTACGTGTGGGATTATGATGCCCCCCAGTCTCTATGATTTGCGAGGTCAGGTTCGCCACAGTGCCGGGCACACTCCTGGTCCTCACTCATGTCTGTGGCCATTGGACTCCTTCCCTATGTTTTTCCAAGAAGTGAAACCACAAGCAAACTCTTTGGAACTGAATTTCCGTAACAACCATGTGCCCGAGAGAAAGTATCCCTGGACTAAGTCAGACAGTGACTGACGATACATCCTGTTCTCGGCATGGAAGCAAGTTACAGACTAATGCCTCTGTTTCATCCTTTTGCCGCATTAACCATTCATACCTCCTGGATTTTTAGGCCTCAGGAACTTTAAAGTCTGCGGTCTTTGTGTTTATCTTCCTTCCTCTTCTCTGCTATGTTTTTCGTGCTTTCTCCTTTCTCTCCTCTGTTTTTCTTCCTTATGGTTCAGCTACCAATATTTTAATTAAAAAAAAACAAAACAACTCATTCTACTAGCTTCTCATCTGAGCCCAAGATGACTTTTATTTTCCTTAGTCAGGGAGACTGAGACATGACACGTAAGGAAAAAATCGGGAAAGCAACTCGATAGAAAAGGCAACATCCTCTAGCCAAACAGATGGTCAGAAGGTCTAGTACAACTAATATGGGTTGGGGTTCAGTAAGGTGAATTGATATGGCCCAAGGAAGGGAACCATATGAGATGGCAAAGGCCACTTGTCACACACTCAAACACTGTTCTTCCTATGACATGGGCCCAACAACCACAACCAAAAAATCAGTCACCAACTCCAGAAAATTCCACCTGAACCAATTAGCACCTCTCTCATTACAGCTTTTCTTTCTTCATCCTGTGACTAATACTTTGCTTTTAAAGTAATTGATACTTACTGGGTGTTCACTGTGTAGATTTAAAGTTGTGTGACATGGTGTTTTAGAGTCTTGGTATGCTCAGTATGGGCTAAGGACCCACGGCAAAAGTGACACCTGAGAATTTGCTTGGAACTGACTTGCGGGCTTCATCCCAGACCTGCTGAATCAGAGTTTGCTTCTTAACAAGATCCCCAGGTCATTTGCTTGTACATTAAATATTTGAGAAATACTATTTGAGAGAAATGATTGTGGACCTTCACAGGCCCAGAATGGAGGATATTTAATCCCTCCGAGTCTCAGATGATACATCTCGAAAATGGAAATGGTAATACATTTTTTTTCCTCGGGATTACTGTGACAATACAAAGTTATCATGTGAAGCAAGAATAGTGTAGTTAACACAGTTCCTGGTACATATTGAGTCTCCGTAAATGATAAATCCCAAGAGAACACACACATTTTAAAAGAAGCTATAATTGCTCCTTTCAGAAGCAGAAGCAGAAGCAGTCCTGGCTGGTGTGGCTCAGTGGATTGGGTGTCATCCTATAAACTGAAAGGTTGCAGGTTTGATTCCCGGTCAGGACACATGCTTGCATTGTGGGACAGGTACCCAAATGGAGGCAAGCAAGAGGAAACCGATTTCTCAGGCACACTGATGTTTCTTTCTCCCTCCTTTTCCCTCTCTTCACCTCCCTCTAAAAATAAATAAATAAAATCTTTAAGAAAAAAGGTTTGGGCTACATAAAAATCTGAGTGAAAGGACCTTGATTTGGGATCTCTAATGGTATCTATTTTAGGTTTTAATGACCTAAAGATGCAGAACAATTTTGCAACTTTCATAAAGGGGGAGATGGAAAGTAACATTAATTGAATGTTTTTACAAATACCATCCTACTTAATTCTTCTACCAACTCTGCAGAGTATGTGCCACTGGGAGGCATAGTGCTACACAGAGGAGAAGAACTTGAATATAATAAACGTAAGTGACCTGCTCAAGATTACACACTTCATAAAGGAACAGATGTGAGTCACTAAACAGTGATTACCACTGTATAACTGCCTCTTTGACTGTTTTTTTTGTTTGTTGGTTTTTGTTTTTGTCTTTGTGCTGTTTTTGTTTTTGTTTTTTTAATTCAAGAACACCCCTCTACAGATAAAATGATTGGAATGTTGTTGAATGTCAGGATAATTTCTAGTGTTTTTTTCATGATGACACGTGTCTCTTTTAAGCTAAGTGGAAAAAATGTGCCAAATCTTTTGCATTATCTTCAAGGGATTACCTAGAAACTTTAATAATTTAGGCTTACGTTACAGGCTTTTCCTAGGTAATCTTTATATAATACTTTTATTGTCAAGGTCACTTGTCTGGATTTTTTTTTTAATAAATAGAGAGAAAGGAATGCAAGGAAGCAAACTGAGAGGACATTCAGTAACTTACTTTAGTTATGATTGTTCAGCTATCAAATCAGATGTAAACAGATGTGAAAATAAGAGTTGCTCGAAAGGAGTATTTCTCTCCATGGCATGTGTGCTGTGGAAAGAGCTTTGTTTATGAGTCTAGAGGAGAGAAGGTGAGAGACAAGCAGTAGTCGTGCCTCTTGTGTTTGGTGGCACATGGTGAATAATGGATCACCCTTCCCTTCTTCTTGGAGCAATCCCCAATTCTCTCAGTGCTCACGTCCACATGTCACGCTTGCGATTAAGACGGTGGTGGGTCCCAATGAACTCAGGAGCCATCCTTCCATCTGAGATGCCATTTATAACCCATATGAAAAATTAAATGGGAAAAGCGAAAAAAAAAATACCTCTGAAGGTTTACTTATTTATTTCTTTCCCAGTGTTGCTCTGCCCTGTATTGCTGGACAAGGTAGGTCACACATGCTCTAAGCAAATGCAATACTCAAAGCTCAAGCCAAAGAACAGAGCTCATGTATGGGTTTCCGAATGGAGACAGAATCTTCTAGGAATTGGCAACAGCGCTACTGCTAAAGTTTTAAAGGAAACTTTTGCAATGGTCTAGAAGAGCCCTGATGCAAACCATCATCATTCCCCGAGTGCCTGATCATTTTAGATTACCCCAAGTGCAAAGGAATACATAGCTTCTGCCGTGAGGAAAACAGTTCCTCGTAAGAGGAGGGGCCTATTTTCAGGCTCACGTTTTCAACTGTCACATCAGGTACAGGTAACTTGCCGAATACAAAATTCTGAGGCAAAACAAATGGTTTTCCTGTGTGGAACTTCCTTTCGGAACTTAAAGTGTTTTCAGGAAGACTTCTGAATGAGAAATTGGGTAGGGCCCCATCACTTTAAGGAGTTTCCTTTCTTTGGCATTTTGCCCTCCAACAAGGGGGGTGGGGAAACAAACAAACCACCCTGCATTCCCATCTCATTAAGGGAAAGTAACTGCAAAGACAGCATATTTCTAGAGTAAACAAATCTCCCAGAGGCTCTATTTTTGATAAGTATTTTTGCAGTGCTAGTTTGAAGGTTTAACGGTGTGTAGTGTTTCACTTTAATAGTCAGACTGGCAAGCTATAACAAATGCACTTTAGAAACTTTACACTCCGTGAGCTCTGCTTTGACAGGCCTTCCTTGGAGTCGGGGGGTAATATGGCTTCGCAGCGAGCCATGCTTACATTTCAGGTTGAAGAGGAAATTATTCTTGATCCACTGGATCTGTCAGTAATTTGTGACTCAGTTTATGGTGGCCTTTTCAATTCACCCTGCCTCACTAGGTTTGCCCGGATAGAGCTCAGAGTGGGGAGATTATGCAAAGGTGATGGCTGCTTACACAAGGCAGCGGTCCAAGCTGCGGATTCAGTTCAGGGGTCTGTGTGAGCGGGCGGATCAAGAGTGGGTACCGATGGCCCAGTGGTGCCCATTGTGCAATGTTGCAGTTTTTTACTCAAAGGTATAATAAATGAAGGTATTCCAAGAAAATATAACAAGAGTCAAAAGCTGTGCGAATCTCTTCATAATAATTTCACATATAATTTTTTCATATGCAGCTAACAGCCTAACACAGCCAGGATGAGTATGCCATATATATAAAGATGCACACACACACACACACACACACACACACTTATTTGTATTCTCACAAATGTTTACAAAACCCTTTTGTCTCCCATATCATATCTAGACCTAAACTCCATCATTATCATTTCAATTTCAAGACTGAATTAAGGCTTATAAATACGGGTCATGAACCAAACTGCTTAAATTTAAACCTCCATTTCATCATCGTGCAATAGTCTTAACTCTTTGTGCCTCAGTTTCTTCAATTTTCAAGAGAGGAATAATAGTAGTACCCGCTTCAAAACAGTAAGAATTTGATAAGACAAGCAGTTTGCCTCATATATTAATCACACCATAATGATAGTTATAAATAATATCTTCCCATAGGAAAAATGTTTAGAAAATAAAGTAGCAGAGACTTAGCGGCTACATAGTGCATATGAGTTCAGATTATTGTGGTTGCAAGTATCGACAGCTGACTAGTTGTGGCAGCACGTGCAAGATCAAGATGCACAGGGAGAACAGGATGTGGGTCCAGGGACGCCTAGAATCAGAAGATGAAAAGTCACGAGACTCTAAAGCCACTGTTCTCTTGGTTTCTCACTGTCTGGAGTCATAGAGTCTGTTTTCGGCTGGTGTGCTTCAATCTCAGGCTGCCTTCCTCTGATTTTTCTGCACACACAATATCCCTACAGCTCCGGAGAATGCGTCATTGGTTCCACTCACATGCTACTGACCACCTAAAGAGAGAGGTCGATAGTCTGGCCCAGAATGGAAATTTACTCTTGACCCATTCAACTAAGCCATGGGCTCAGGTACTCGGGGCCCACTCTTGGGGGGAACGCGGTAGGTCTCGGAGTCTAGAAAACACTGGGAACCGGTCAGATTTTCTCAGAGACACTGAAAACGATATACATATGATGATAAACTTTGCTTAAGTAAAAGTGTAAAACAAGACTACAGTCTTAAAACAATAAATTTTCCTGTTCATTGAGCGTCATGAACTATTTTTTCTTCCCACTAGTGGCTAGAAATATTTTTTAGATGTATTAGTTCATATATGCCTCGGAAAGTATGTTGTTGAAAACCTAATTTATTTTTCCCATGATTCATGAATAGCCTTAGGCTAAAAATTGGTTCACCAGAGATCAGAATTAATCTTGACGGATCCTAGTCACATTGGAGAAAACATTTCATTCACTTATGATATAATTCTTTTGTTGTCGCTACTGTTATTGCTATTAAATTCTTTATCCTTCAACTGGAGCTCAGAAAGAAAGAGAAAACAATGCTGATTAATTGAGTTTTCCCGTTAATCAGCGGTTCGCTCTATTAGAATCTCAGTGGGTTTTCTGAGGAGATTCACAAAGAAATCTTGTTGGGTGTGATACAACTTAATAAGCACGACACAGAGAGCATTGAAAAAAGTATTCCATGGGGAGTTTCTCAAAAAATCATTGACTATAGATGGTACGCAGGCATTCATGGATTTGAATGCTGCCTGTGTGTGATAAGAAAATTTCAATGTGGAGAAGGATCAAAGGACCCGTAGTAAACATATTTCTTCAAAAAAAAAAAAAAAAAGGCAGAGGCATGTAAGGATGAATGGGTCCTGAAGAGCCTGTGCTGAGTTCCTGATCCTGGAGCCTATAGGTTCCCTGCTCTGCCGAGGCATAAATACATGCACAGCTGACACAGTTTTATAATTTTCTTACTTCTACTTCTAAAATCCATGCATACACAAAAGACTTAAATTTTTCTTACAAAAACCCTCCTGCTTCATTTGCCAATCCAATATATTATTTTATTGTATTATTTTAAAATATCATTTTAAAAACATCATTTTATTATTATTTATTTAATTCATCGTTATTTAGTATTATCTATTGGAGAGGGCTGAACTGAAGTTAAACATTATTGTCTCGGGGGGAAAAAGTACCTTAAGCACACAAAAATGGGAGATGGGTGAAAAATTTGTCCTGATACATGAAAAATATATTTAGTTTTTGCTAAAGGTGACTTCAGCAGGTTTTTGAGGCACAACCATGATTTTTATGTGGGAAGTTATCTTCAAAAATCATATCGATCTAGATATGAATTATGAAATGATAAATATGTTGAATTTCAAGTGTAAGCATTGTGCATTGTGATCACAGGCAGAGGAGAAAATGGGGAGGCTGGAGCCATGGGATGATGTAATTCCTTCCCTAAAACAATTCATGACATTACTAGAAAATGGAGATATAAGGATATAAACAACTGAAAGACAACGCAATGTAATAAAACGCTGTGTCATGTATTTGCAGTAGAGTTGTGGTAAGAGAGAGCACCCCCTTTTGGGAACATACGTGGTCCTTCTGGATGAGATGCAATCCTTATCTCCAGCCTATCATAACACGGTATTCATAGTTTCCACACTACTAAATTGGTGAATAGTTTTTACCAGTGGCCGTTTCCTGGTAGCAAAACTTCACAGGGCCAAAAATGTTGAAAATTCACTAAGTGTTGTTTGCCTAGTGATGGCTTTAAGATTTTTAGTTAGTCCAGGTAGAAAAAATATATATATTAAGGGCATTTTAGATAGATGCCTTGGTTGTGACAATCTTAACAGTTTTAAAAAGTTCATTACTTAGCGTTTCCTAACTTATTTTCTTGACAGTAGATTTGCTGTAGAGAGCCGAATGTCAGCAGTTGTGGTTTAAAGATAACAAAGCCTCTTTGCCTTTGGAAAAGAAATGGAAACCGTGAATCACGAGCAGGATTACAGTCGTTTTATAAATCAGCGGAGACTGAAATGGTGATGCACCTGGCCCTCCACAGAAGCTACAAAGCTCCCACACACTCCAGGATTAGCGGTCCTTTTGATCTTGGTGTTTCCGCAGATCACAATACATGGTTAAGTGATAACTGACAATTAAGGGAGAAAATTAAAAGATATAAGGCATGCCGACATTTGGCATAATTGTGAGAGAGTCCAGAATTTAAACTGAGGAATCTAAATACTTCTGGGTAATACCCAGAGGCTCAGAAAAAAAAAATGCTGTGGATGTGTAGATGAACTCAGGTGACCCAGAGATGCAGAGGTTTGATAACTGAAGGAAGAACAACACTAGACAACTCAGTGCTAAGATTATTAGGGAGCAACAGATGCATGGCATAAATGTTAAACGGTCAAGTTTTATCCACCTTGCTTTAAACTGGAGACTTACAAAGATTACATCCTACAAAGAACTTTCCCTGATACAATGGAATATTAGTCGTAAAAACCCCCTGAAATCTTACCATTTGCAATAGTATGGATGGACCCAGAGGCTATCATGCTCAGTGAAATAAGTCAGACACAGAAAGACAAATACCATATGATTTTAACTTATATGTGGAATCTACAGAACAATATGAACTAACAAACAAAACAGAAACAGAATCATAGAGAGAACACACTGGTTTGATGGTTGCCAGAAGGGAGAGTGGTTGGGAGATTGAGTGGAAAAGGTGAAGGGCCTGAGAAGTACAGACTGGTAGTTACCACACAGTCACAGAGACGTAAAGTACAGCATAGGGAACCCAGTGAATAGTATTTGATAACTACATATGATGCCGGGGGGAACTGGAAATATCGGGGAGAACACTTAGTAAAGTATATGGTTGCCTAACCACTATGCCGCTGTACACCTGAAACTAAGACAAAATAATATTGAATGCAAACCATAATTGAAAAAAGTAAAAGATAAAAAAATTAAATTTTAAATCATAAACGCGTTCTGCCCAAATTCAAAATAATCAGCAAACAAAATCTGCTATTAGTCTCCGGTGCGGGAATCTAACGTGGACCCTGTCAGTCAGGCCCTGCGAAGGGTCTAGCTAGGAAGAGGAGAGGCCTCCCTCTCTCTCCGGCCTGTTAAAGCAACTCTCAGAGAGCACTAAGGTCAGAACACTCACAGAGCAAAAGAACCAATGAGAAAGGCTACTACAGATTAAAAAAAAAAAAAAAAAAGCAAGAGCAAAGAATCCTAACATTCCACAAAAGTGTTGAAAGTAAACATATGCCAAATACAACGATAATGTTTACAAGACACTTTTATTTTGGAAGTGGATGTATTTAAGTAGGTACATTTTGGAGGCTGCTTGGGTTTCCATTCTTTGTCTACCACGTGCTAACTCTGAGGCTTGGAACCAGGAGCGATCTCCATGCGCTCTGGTCTTTGATCTTTGGCACAGCACACAGTGAGGTGAAGACTATATCACACACTGCCTGTAAGGCATTTAGAACAGGGCTTGACACATAATGGGTATTCAGTAAACCTGTTAGATATTATTAAATGAAAGAGAAAACTACACCATTACCGAGCTGATGGAAACACAAATAATAACCAAAAAAATAAAGGTGTACTGAAAGAATTATTGGCATGTGTTTTAAAAGGTTGTGTTTTAAGTTAAAATTATTCAGGTATCAAAGTACGAATAGAAGCTGCTAGAAAACTGATGAAGACCTTGAACATTTCTGTAGTCATGAGCCTCATGGTCTGACCACAAAAGTCAAAAGAAAAGTAAATAAAGTCATATATAGTATTTGCATAATTTAAATTGGTGGAACTTGCATATTACACATGAGCACTTATTAAATTATATTCTAAGAGTTATTTATACTCTTGTTTTAAATATAAAAGTTTTTTCACAATTTTTAAGTTCTTTTCACACAAAGTTCCAATCAAACTTACTTTTATTATATGACATTTTAGTTTTAAGTAGATTTATTTTATAAAAATAGAAAGACATGAGCTTCTTGTGGTTCTTTTATACTTTGATAGCAAAATTCTTGGGTACCTCTACCGAAACATACATGTCTCTTTGCCACAATGAATTCTGAGGGTGTACATGTAGCCATGAAAATGCAAATAAAAGTGTATTTATATTAGAAATAGAAATAAAACTAATCAAATTTGCAATGATAACTAACCAACCAGACAACTATTTAAATATTTCAGTGGAGAAGTTGCATATTATCTAGTATAAATATTTGGTTAGTTGGAGTATCTCACAGAACCTGTTACATATGTAATTAAAGGAGAAAGTCTTTATAAGCTAATTGGAGATTATCCTTTAAGAAAGTGAGACCAAACTAATATTAATTCATGAAATGCAAACCTTTCTTTTACTGAAGAAAAAGTAAGTAAGTTCAGCCTTTACTCATACTATGTAAGGTTTGAGCAAGACTGACACTGCAACAGTTTCCCAGGAGACAGAAAAAGGTATAAATAACAACAGACCTGAGCTCTTGACCAAATCTTTTTTTGTTTTGTTTTGTTTTGTTTTTTACTCTCAGATGAATTATTAAATCTTCTACCTCTGAAATCCAGTGTCTCTATTCTAAGGGCAAATCCTTTTAATAGATTCCCAACAGTCGAAACACAAAACTTTGCCAAGGTTCTATTTAGCCATACTTCACATCAGAGAACGATTGAGACCCGTTAAATTTCTATTAATTTTGACTTGATTCAGCAAAAACAATGAGCCCGTTAAAAACTACCAGCTAGAAAACAGAGGGTTAGAGAATTTTCTGAGATGCTTTGAGAGATAAAGAAAGGCAATAAAAAGCATGTTTTCAATGGGAATGTTTGTTGTGCTGAAGTCGAATTGAAAATAATTTGATATCTTCATTATTGTTCACTCTTGCATTTAAAAAAATAGCCACCGAATTTTGATCATGAGCCTACTTTACGTGCACGGGATACATAAGTAAGCCAGGGATGACCCTGACCCCGAAGCTTACACTCCAGGGGAAGACGTAAGTACATAACAAATAATCACTAATAATACATGCAATGAGTGGTTTTGAAATGGATGCAAAAATACTGTAAGAAATTCCATTTTAAGCGTTCTGACTTTGTAATTTATAAATAGATATAAATAAGTCTTTTCTTTTTCAAACTTGAGTCTCACACACACACATACACACACACTGTTCTTAAAGTAATCTCAGATTCATAACAGAGCCTACTGATCTTGGTAACTAAAGTTTACGGTATGAAAATGTTTTGTAATATGGGCTTTTGCTGAACAGTTGCCTTTATGACTATTTAAAGTAATATTTTTTAAAAAACCTACAGAACGCTGACCCCCCCGTCACTGTGAAATGTGGCAGCAGATCTAGGTAAAGAAACCAGTTGTTCTGGTGACCACGGCCATCTCTGTTCAGTCTATAACCCAAGGGGAACCCCATGTAGACTTCAAAGCACCTTGTCCGAATAGATGTCTTCCTTCTGATTAACCTGTCCTGAAAATTCTAGCTGATTCTATCACTTCAGCTTCGGCTCGGGAGTTCCCTCAGCTCGACGTTGACTGCCCTTCACTGGTCCTTTCTCTAACCTGGAAAGTAATTCCTAGCAGAAAACCAGTGCACTCATGAGGCTCCCCTCTTTCCACCTTCTCTCAGATATCACGTTCAGGTGCTGTTTGGTGTCCCACATCTGAAAAGTTATTTCATTTATTTTGTCCAATCTTATACATTTCTTTTTTTAAAAGCAAGAGGGTTAATTTAATATCAGTCTCTTTGTCATAGCTGGAAGTGGAAGTTGATCCCCAGAGTCGATTTTAAATAAAAATAACCGTCTTTTAATTCTCCAAAGTTTATGTATACTTCGCCAAGACACTAGTAGGGAAAGGACAGACTCCAAGCTACCATTTTCTGCGCTGTCTACAAAACAACTACATAGCTGATCAGGTTTTCACTTGCAGCTTTTCAGTTGGGTGTATGATCACAGTGGATGCACTTTCGATATTTAGAATATTTATAAGCTTCTAGTCAAGGAACACGTATAAATGGCCAAGGAGGGGGGCGGGACAGGGGGGAGTAATGGGAGAAAAATTGGGACCACTGTAATTGAACAATAAAAATATAAAAATAAAAAATCAAAGAAAACATACTAGGCCTTTTTCTAACATTTTCAGTGAACACTATTCCTTTTATAACAAGTTAAATTTGAGTATGACTTCTTTTTCCTAATTTTCCTAATGACCAATATTGAGTTACTGTCACTTGTAAGCAGCTCAACAGGTTTAACGACAGTTACATTTTGTGAGCACACTGAGCTAGGTTTAATAATAATTCCATGGTGCTTCTTCATGTTCACCCAAGAGATTGTCATATTTTCATCTCTAACCACTTCGGCTGAATAAGATTTAATTCAAAACATTTTTGCTCTTTCTAAGTAAATTTAAGAATTTTTCCTTATGTGTGTTCACTGGAGGTCATGCTGAAAAACGAGGCCCCAAGTATGCCAGGGAGACCATAAAATATGAAGTGGTAAGAGTTAAGCTTATAATCTATTATTCTCTTTACATGAACTAGTGCAACCCAGCGTGTTCATTGAATTGAAGATTATAAACAACTTGCATAATGCCCAAAGAATGCTGTTTCAAATAAGAATTTATCACCAGAATGCTTGTTATATGGAATGTTTTCTTTGGAATTAGACATAAGAATAAACACAGTATCATATTTAGCTGATTCTTCATCTTAAAAGACATTTAGGATAATAGGTGGCTCATAAGAAGGAAAAAAAATACATTTTATGTAGCTGCGTAAGTCCTTTCCTGAATGCTAATATATTCATGAATGTTAGAAGCCAACTAGATATCATAAACTATGTATATTATGTGAAAATATTTTCAAAGAAGTAATATCTTATTATATTGCTGTAAAGCATACAATTTGATTATCTTTTAGTGTATTACTTTCTTTTTTCTAAAATCTTAGGGTACACTAGTATATAGCCTATAAAGCTATTTACTCTTCATATATATCCAAACTGGTGCTTAAATTATATCATTTCTGCTGCTCTGTACTATATATTACGCCCAGTATATCCACTGGCCCTAAGTCAAAATATATGCCTTTATGTGGGAGAGTAAAAACTAGGCATATGTCTCTGATTTTGATTTGTATTCTGTGATCAGGGAGCGAGAGTCCATAAGAGATGTACTGATTTCGCAGTCCTGGATATAACATTAAGGTTAAAAGCATATGTTTTGATGTCATACAGTCTGGAAGTATTTGTTTACAGCAGTGACAGGGTATGTGAAGATAGTCATGCTATTTAAGGTCTTGGAGTCACAGTGCCCACCAGTAAACGCCACGAGGGCAAGGATTTGGATTTGCTTTACTTTATATGCACCTAACCATAAACGCTACTGAATGGCTGCAGCAATTTGAGAAAGAAGAACAAAGCAGGAGGGATCACAGTGCCTGGCATCAAACTATATTACAAGGCCACTGTAATCAAAACAGTCTGGCACTGGCATAAGAACAGAAACATAGATCAATGGAACAGAAGAGAGAGTCCAGAAATAAACCCATGTCTCTATGGTCAATTAATATTCGACAAAGGGGGTAGAAGCATAAAACAGAGTAAAAATAGCCTCTTCAGCAAATGGTGTTGGGACATCTGGACTGGTACGTGCAAAACAAATGAAACTCGACCACTAACTTACACCACACACAAAAATAAACTCAAGATGGATAAAAGACTTAAATATAAGTTGTGACACCATAAGAGTCCTAGAGGAGAACATAGGCAGGAAAATATTCCACACAGCGATATTTTTCACCAGTATGTCCCCTAGAGCAAGGGACATAAAGGAAAAAATAAACAAATGGGACTTCAAAATAAGAAGCTTCTGCATGAGTAATGAAGACATCAGCAAAATGAAAAGGGAACCAACTGTATGGGAAAATATATTTGCCAAAGATACCTCGGACAAGGGTTTGATCTCCAAAATATATAAAGAACTCACATGACTTCACTCCAGGGAGACAAACAATCCAATTAAAATATGGGCAAAGGACCTGACCAGACACTTCTCCAAGAAGGACATAGAGAGGGCCCAGAGACATAAGGGAAAGATGCTCAGCATCACTAGCCATCAGAGAGATGCAAATTAAAACCACAGTGAGATACCACTTCACACCAGTCAGAATGGCTGTCATAAACAAATCAACAAACAACAAGTGCTGGCGAGGATGTGGAGAAAAGGGAACGCTAGTGCACTGTTGGGAATGCAGACTGGGGCAGCCACTGTGGGAAACAGCTTGGAATTTCCTCAAAAAAACTAAAAATGGAACTGTCTTTTGACCCAGCAATTCTACTGCTGGGATTATACCCTAAGAATCCCGAAACACCAATTCAAAAGAACCTGTGCACCTCAATGTTCACAGCAGCACAATTTACAATAGCCAAGAATTGGAAGCAACCTAAGTGCCCAACAGTAAATGAGTGGATCAAAAAGCTGTGGTACATTTACACAACGGAATACTACACAGCAGAAAGAAAGAGCTCCTACCCTTTGCGACAGCATGGATGGAACTAGAGAGCATTATGAAGTAAGTGAAGTAAGCCAGGCAGGAAAAGACAATGCCTTCTGACCTCACCTAAAGTGGAACCTAATCGTTGGAACAAACAAGCAAGCAAAATATAACCAATGACACTGAAATAAAAAACAAACTGACAGTAACCGGAGGGGAGGAGGGAGAAGGATAACAGGGGAAAAAGAGGGGAAGGGTCATCAAGGAACATGCATAAAGGACCCATCCCCAAAGCCGTTTCGAAGCCAAGTTTGCATCTTTTTAGGACCATAATCTATCACAATATCCTCTATGCCCCACTTTACTACCAGCTCAGTATCAGGACTACTGCCTTAAAACCAAAGAATGTAAATATGTATTCACATAAGCAGACTGCAAATATTTCTTTCAATTGAGCTTTTTCTCTGACTTTGAAAGTCAAGAGCAAGTTTGAATGGTGGTCGGAGCAGGGGGTGATTAGAATGAAACAACCCCCATAAGGAGAAGGCATTTTTGTTATAATTTGGAAGGTCCTGTTATGTAGAATATCAGTAAAAGCTAGCCCTGAAATATTTTCACTTTTCATATGTCACTCAACTTCATTTTGGAGAGAATCGCGTAATCACGTTAGAATATGAGAAGCACGTGGGAATAATGCAGTGCCCCGATGCTACTCTGCGTCTAACAATGCTTTACAAAGACCACTTTTAAAAGTTCCTAAAAATCATGTATGACCAGTCAAGGATAATGTGAGCAGCTTAAAGCTGAGGGCCGTGAATGTGGCTGTATGAATTCACCAACACTGGGGACTGGAGACACAAATGCTTTCAAGTAGGGTTTGAGATGGGTAACTGGAGTCCTCTGGGGTGTCCTCTCAAGACCCCTATGACAGGTGAGAGGTAGGAAGGTCAGGATGAAAGCTGTGCCGTGGGAAGGTGGCGGCATGGATCACAGAGCATCCCGCGAGAAGCTCGGGGGCTGGGATGACCCTTCAGAGTGGCCCTGCCTTTGAGAACAGAACGCTTGTAGCCCCTTCCCGGATTAGTTACTGGCTACAGGCTGCCCTTGGGGGTGGCGTGTGACCTTGGTAAGACAGGTCCCTTCAGAGCAGGGCAATTTTCGATCCCCAGATAGTGGTTTAGCAGCAGCCAGCACTCCCAGGAGGTTAGGGGAGGAGTGCGCCGACCTGAGGTGAGGCATGTGAACAGACCAGCACACAGTGTCCTCCAGGGCGGGGATGAGCAAATGGCGGCCGACACCCTTTTCTGGTGTGGCCCACAAGCTGAGAAGAGTTATGTGGTGTTAAGCCATTAAAAAATCACAATCATAGCATTTATATCCAATGCTTTATGGTAGCATTCACTGTTCTAAATCTTTGCATGTACATACTCATTTCATCTTAATACAAGCATGACAGGTATTATTACTCATTTTATAGACAAAGAAAACTGAAGCTTCTAGAAAGGTTAAGGGAGAGATCAAAGATCACACAGCCGGTGAGTTTAGCTGGAATCCAAGGCCAGGGAGTGTTACCCCAGAGCTGGTCCTTTTAGCCTGGCTCCACATGCAAAGTTCTCCAGGACTGCGAGGATGGCACGGACCTGCCCAAGGGCGATGTGTACAGGGCATTCTGTGAATTCCCAGGAAGGAAGATCACCGCCCTTCAGAGAAGCGAGATGGAGCGTTGTGTGAGGATGGGGCCACATTTCTACGAACTTTGAACTAGAACTGAGCCCAGCATTGTTCTTCTCATTTGTGGACCTGTATGACACAAAGTTTACATTCGACTGTGATATTTTACAATGTCGTCAATAAAAAATTTGGGGAAATTGACTTTCTCTCTTGATTCGTATTAACTATATACTAGCTTCAGTTTTTCCTCTTGGCCCACAAATTCTGGAACACGCTCTGAAATAAGCAAGCGACTGATATTGATAGTGAGGAATAAACAACAATTATCCTTTAGCTTCTTATTTGAACATAGTGTGGACGTAATTGTAGTAATTTGTACATAATCTTCAACTCAGTAAGTAGGCCGCGTTACAGTAAATCACGCAAACGAAATTTAATGGATTGCCATTTGTGCTCTAAGTGTTCACGTTTATTTATCTGCTAAGATTCGGATTTTAATGTATTTGATATATTAAAGACATGATGATTTTCAAATTGCTCTCCTGCAAATATGCAGAAGTTATTAAAACTCTTACCGAAATAAATAACCACCAGAGAGCTTGCTGTGACAGTTTACATTTGGCACCTTTCCCCAAGTACTTGTACTTTTTTATTCTCCTGCCTCTGCCCTTTCTTTTTATTTTTCATTTTTTGAGGGTGGATATTTTCTTTCTGTCTTTCTGTTCAATTACGCATTGCTAAGATGATGTAAAACACTACCTCTTCTGTGGTTTTGCAGCTTCTCCGAGCATCTCTGTTTTCCAAACCCCTGCTCCCATAGTACAGTGTCCATTAAAAAACAAAACAAAACTGGAGATATTACGTCACGGTTTAAAACTTAATGGTTTGCATACATGGGAATTTAGATGCAGTTTCATTGCGCACCATGGAGAACACTGAAGGGGTTCTGTGTAGCGACATACAAAAAGGTAACAGTCTGGGGAGAAGGTGAGACAAAAGTAGTATACCTAAGGTAGCTGAGGTTCAACGAACACACACTAAGTATGTCAAAAATACAGCACAGAGTAGTAGTGTGAGCTGAAGAGTGGACAGAGCAAGAATCTGTGATATTCCATTATAAAGCCTCATAGAGTTCACTCAGTGAGAATCAGGTAGTTGCTTAGACAACTAGAGAGTGTTCTTGCAGCTGAAAGATATTTCCCCCTGGGTATTCATAAAGTGCAAATGGAATAATGTAATGGACAAGGTCAAACAACATTCCTGCATTTCAATCATCACATGACCAAGCCACCATCCACAGTGCAGCCGCCAATTAGCCTAAGGACTTAGGGAGTAGGAGGGGACAAAGAATCCCAAGAATGTCAGAGGAAGGGTGTGAGGAGATAAACAGACATTTGATGAGTTCCTGCTGGGTTCCTGACATTGTAATGGCTACTTCTTATCTTAGTTGCTATCCATAAAAAAGCCTGTCAGATAACTATTATTCTAATTTTTAAATTAAAAATCAAAAGTCCAGACAATTTAAATAGTTTGTATAAGGTATCATAACACAGCAAGCATCAGAGCTAGATTAGAACTCAGAAATGTAAACAATTTCATTTTCCAGAAGCATTAGGATGGCAGAGCCCAGTAATTTCAAGAAATTTTGTAATAGAATAAATTGAGATTATGGTGAAAGAGGAGTGTTTCACCCAGAACCCCATATACACCAGTATATGATCTCCCAAAGAGAACTTGAATTACAGTGTACATGTGACCTCACCAACTTAGCATCAAAAACAGAATATAGGCAAGGATTTAGTTATAAAGCAGGTACATTTTAAGAGGCAAGATAAAAAATTCTATTTCTAATTCAGGGTTACTGAGTGTTTTAGTCATGTAAATATTGCTATATCCACTCAGTTCTACAAATAAGATGGTCCTTTTTTGCTAATATGATTTCCATATATAGAAAATATATTCAAATTAGCTACAGCGTCCTCGTTTTTAAAATGGGATTCATGGTGCTATGTATCTATCCCTAGTCAGGTACCAATATAAAAACATTACTACACATGTTCAAACAAAAATCTAGCCTATTAATGCTGCCTTATTCCCATTTTCGAACAAGTGGATTGTCAATTTTTCCGTGTACTTTGTGTAATTATTAAATTATGTGTTAAGTAAGCTGTTGTCAAGCAATGATTTGAGGCAACAGCACAGAGGCCTCCCCTGCTAGGATGTGACACCCGGCATGATGTAGTCATTAGGAAAAGAGCAGGACTCAGGGCCCAGTGGGCTATTTGAGCAAAAGGGAAAATCCAGGAGCATAAAAACATGATAGAGCTCTGGACAAAATCACCAAGAAAACCAAAGCCAATATGAGAAATGTTGCTTGGAGCTGCCACCAAATTAAACACCTTTCTCTTTAATGCCCATGTATCCCCAGACACACAGAGGGTGCCATTCTCTTAGATCATGAAGTTTAAAGCAAGAATGCGTACGAGCACAGAAAATGTGGATTAAAACGAAGCCCTTGTCATTTCTCCATATGAATTCACAGAATTAGAACAAAAGGAATCATGACAGCCATACTCTAAAGTCCTCAATGCAGTCACCACACAACATATGAAATACTAACAAGTGAGGCAGCATTATCAACTTGTTAAAGCTGAGCGTGAACTGCTAAGTCCATATCTCGATCTAAATAGAACCATTTTGGTATAAGAACGTATGCCTACTTTTGGAACTATATTAGATAAGAAAAAGTGCTTTCATCATTTCCTTTAAACATCCCTCAGGCCCCGAATCCAAATATTTAAATTATAATTAAAAATGTTAAGCTTCAGGCCTGCCTGGGGTAGATCAGTGGATTGAGTGCCAGCCTGTGAACCAAAGGGTCGCTGGTTCAACTCCCTAGTCAGGGCACAGGCCTGGGTTGCGGACCAGGTACCCCAGTGCGGGGCATGTGAGAGGCAACCACACATTGATGTTTCTCCCCCTCTCTTTCTCTCTCCCTTCCTCTCTGCCTAAACATAAAATAAATACAATCTTTATAAAAAATATAAAGCTTCAGTATTGGTCCCATAATCCTTAGGAATTATCACAATTCTGATCAAACTAAAATTTTCCCCCAAATGGAATTAAATGTCATGTTTTTTAAAAAAAGAAAAAAATGCTCTGACTTGATTTTGATTTTAAAGGTACTGAAGGGGATAAGTATTTATAACAAAAATCTTTCTCTTCCTTCGTTCCTGAGGAACTTGAACGACTGCACAGCCTAGTTAGTTGTGGACAATACAACTGTAACTTAGAGAATAAGTGTGTTTATAGTGTGAAAAGAAGAGCTAATGTTGAGTTGTAATGAAATTTAACAGATTAAAGCTTCCATTAAATTTTGTTTATAAAGTGTTGTCCTGGATCTGATAGTAAGCTCCTATAGAAATCGTTTTAAGAAGAGCAGAACTATGACAGGAGAGAAGTTCAATAGAGTGTGCCTAATTCATTCCAATTCACAGAGTAATGCATTTCAATTCCCACAGTGATGCATTCCAGTCTCCAACATGAGAATCCAATCTCACTGATGCTTAGTAGAGTTGAAACAAACTCACAGCACCAGAAAACTGACAATGTCTATTTCACTAAATAGAGAAATACTTTAAATATTTTTTCACTGTGTTTTAAGCCTGGCTATGCCTTATGTACCACACTATACATTATGATAATAAACCTATACTGCCTATAATATGTCTTTGATATTTGAAGTCTTTCACTATTTTCATAGTAATTAAAGTTGTTTAAGAGTCAGCTTCTGATGCTTGTCTGATTTTCTGGAACAGGTTTAAGAGCCTAATTATAGTCAGATGTTTCAAGCTTCAGGAAACCAATTTAGTGTTTGCCACGAGCAACCAGCTTACCGGCATTGGAAACATTTTCTGGAAATATACTATCACGTACAATATCAATCATTAAATGTCATCCTAAATCTTCAGCAGTTTGATTTAGTGTTAAATATTAGATTTGCAGATTCACTCTCTTTAAATACCTCTTTCTGATACATATAATTTTACACTAATTTGTAGATTATTTGGGGGAATTCTTGTCTCCATATAAAATTCCTATTTTCCAGGTTAAAAAAATGAATTAAATACAGAGAGGACAGTAATAAATTGGCCAGTGATTCCCTGGCAGGTAGAAAAGAATTCGAATTCTCAGGATTCTGGCACCGGCAAATTAGTTCATGTATTCTCTTGAGGGGAAAGGACTGGAGAGAAAAAAAAAATTAGTACACACAGAGGAACTTCATAAAATCTGCTGAAGTGGCGGGATGAGGTTCTGCCTCCGTCCTGATGCTCAGCTTTTCACTGAAGGAGACAAAACTGGGTCAAATGAAAGGTAGATAAAAATTTCAACATTTAAATATTTCTGTCTTTTTCCTTGAAAGCTGATCTATTTTGCCTGGGGGCTGGAGGGGGCATCTGAACCTTGGATTCCTTTTCTCCATTTGTCACATGAAAAGTCACGATGAAAAAGACAGCCAGAGTCCCTTAGGTGTGAAGGTACAGCACTAAACTCAGGACCATTTTACTCAAAAAACAACCATTATTCAGCCATCAACCCATCACACTCATCACCTCCGTTTTACCAAAAGGACCATTTAATCTGAAAATGCTTCATGGAACTTTTAAGTTCACCTATGAAATTCTAGCTGAGCTGAGGATTACTTTAAGTTCCAGCATGGCGATGGTGTCTTGTGAATTACTTTCCAATTTGAAAGCTGTATTTTCTCTGACTTATAAACTAGGCATTAAAATAGTAGAAACTCTTTAGAAATTTAATTAGAGTAACATCTTGCTCATTAAATTATATGGATTCAAGATACAATGTCATTTGCAGCCAATCTTCCCAACATACAATCTTCTAGGTAATTATAGTGTATTTTATAACTAAAATGCCAATTTGATGTTAAATTATTGTATTGTGTCAACAGTAGGTTAAACCGAGTGGTACAACTACTTCTTTAATGGAGGAGAGACGGAACAGATATGTTCAGCCAGCAAACATTCATTGGATAACTACAAAATATATCAAGCAACATGGAAGATACTGGGAATTGACACCTGGGTAAGACCAGAACTCTGATCTCGGTCTTCTAGAAGAGACAGACAAGTCAAGGAACACCGATGAAACAATGTGACAAGGGCAATAACAGAGATACAGTGCAGGTACTATGGGAGGAAATGTACACACGTAACTCAACAAAGAAGGAACATGAGCAAGCTTTCACACGGTTCTCAGATAATATGACTGGCTATTCTTTTAAGCATTCAGCCATGATTTAATAATCATCTAATGAGCATTAAAACTGATATTTCTAGCTATACCGTAGGGAAAAAACTACATTCCATCATAACGATTATGCTGCAGATGACGGACAGAAATATTAAGCAAATACATATATGTTATAATTTCAAACAAGGAATTAAGAGAAAATACTGTTTGATCTTGGCCGAAGGGATGAAGCCTTGTAAGCAGACTACTTCAGACTGAGGAGCCAGTGAGGTCTACTCTGAGAAACTGACATCTGAGCGTGTCTCACGAGAGTGGGATGAGTCAGTAAGGCTGGGGTGCGGGAGGAGGGGACACCAGAAAGCTGCAGAAATCAGTGGAAAATCCCTGTGGGAAATAAGCTGGGCATGTTCCGAGGGGTACTATGGCATGATTATGCTATGATTAGAAGTTTAGGTATAATTCAAAGGAGAGAATTTTAATGAGAAAGTGACACGGTCCCACTGAAGGTAAATACAGCTGCCTATGGTCTTGTCTCGATCGACAGAAATGTAATACAAGAAAACTTATTACTCAACAGCTTAAATGTATTAGTAATTGGTGCCCAGCCGTAGACACATGGTAGCTGTGCCTCGAATCCACTGCACGAAGCAAATATGGTGATGACAAGACAAGTGTTAATTATGCCCATGGTTCCGAATCTGTGTGATGCAGCCTCTGGGGGATCTTCGGAGTGGTTTCTTTAAAAACCCTGGAAATACAAATGTAAACTACCATTTTTCTGTAGGCATAATAATCTAGTAATGAGGAACACAGGCTTGGAGTCAAGTAGCATCAGGTTCATATCTAGGCTTTGTCACTTAAAAGTTGAGGCACACTGGGCAAGGGTCTCACCTCTGCAATTTGTAGTTTCCTCATATCTAAAGTGAAAATAGTGATGGCTTCGCACGAGTGAAGTCACATGAGGTATATAAAATGTAGCATAAAGTACGCACTCGTGTATAGTAAATGCGCCACCAATATTAGCCATTTTATTATGCACATAATGTGTACACTATTAGCACATGTATGTCCAGTTATTCAAATAGATTTGATGACACAGAACCTTTTATTCAACAAATACATGATGTGAATGCATTCAGGTCTGGCACAGTTGCAAAACCTGGCAAGTGCAGTGGGAATCCAGAGTTTTGGTTCAAAGGCAGCTTAGATTTTAATAAGCTGGTGATAAGTGCTATGATAAAAATAAGCACAGTTTGACATAGGAACATAAATAAGGGCACCTAAGTGAGCCTCAGGAGACGAGAAGTTTCTGGAGAAAGTCCTATGGCATGGCTAAGAGGTGCTCTGCTTAAAGGAGAGAAGAAGGAGACAAGGAGAAGATTCTACTACTCACAGAAACTAATACATCAAACAGATAAAAGGAAGTAGAAATAGTGAAGGCTTGAATAATAGGATTCAAACATTCATTTTATAGATCAGTGTAAGAGTAGATAAATAGATGCCTGAGATATGAACTGTGTGTGTGCACATGTGTGTGTGTGCGTGTCTGTGTAAGAGACAGCGAGACAGAGACGGAAATAAACCTATGCCCGAAATTCAAAGGTTGTGTTCTTTTTGAACATGCATGCAACATTTACAAAACAGACCATGCATTTGACCACAAAGTAAGCCTGATAAACAGGATTTATGCAATCCCATAGCCCCTGAATCTCCATTATCTAAGAGTGCATGTTATATTCTTTTTTACATGATGAAAATATCTTAATACACAAAGATGTTGGAAAAATTAAGTTGCCTCAAAATAGAAAGCATAGTTGTAGAAGGGAAGGTATTCACCACATACAAGCATGTAGTGGCTTTCTATGGTTCTTCAGTCTTGTCTGGCAAACATATTTTGTAGTATTTTTCTAAAGATATCACGTTGTTTTAACGACAGTTATAATTTCCAAAGCATTACTTATGTAGCACATATCGTGTTAACAGTTATATTTTCAATTTCTCAATAAAAACTCCCTGAAACAGGTAATAGCATGCCTTAATTCATTTCTTAATGAATTAAGAAATGGGGGCATAAGTGAATTAAGCAACTTCTCAGCAATTGAACAGAACTGGAATGCGACCCGGCACAGCTTGGTTCCAGCTGCTGAGATGTCCCCAGAGAACAGAGCTACCTGGGTTCGTAAGAAGCATCCGGTAAATGCATGTTGAATTGAATTAAATTTTTTTTACTGTAATAAAATTCTGACCACAAAAACAGAGGTCAAATGTCAATACCACTTGGGGTACACAGTTGATACAAAGCAATTTAAGATAGAGTAAAATAAGTCTCAGTGTTTGCCTGGGTGCAACAGTGTACTGAACCACTATCTTTGCAATGAGCCACATGTATCTTTGCAATGCACTGTTTCATGAGTGCATGTGGTAATTACAGCCATAAGATCTGAGTAAATCAATTCCTTAATGTAGTAATGGCATTGCAAGTGTAGTAACAGTAACATTAATAACAATAACGATAATCCTATGAAAGTTTGGAAACATAAAGTCTCCTAAAGACTATACAGCTACTCGCTAAATGCATTTTTAAAGGGGAAATAATTTATTTTTATTGGCTTTGACCCAACAAAATATTAATATCTTTACATCATTTTTATCTTGCTAATAAAGGAGTTCAGAATTTTTAACATATTCTTGCTAGGCAACGCTCCAAATCTTGCCCTTTAGTTGGTATTACAGTATCAGTAATTGGTGTCTCATGTTAACATTTATTTAAAGCTGCTGATTTAACATTTAAAAATGCTGGGGTTAATGGATCTGCGAATGCAGATCCATTAACCTCAATAAAAACAAATGGAACCTCCTGTGAACTAAAATCAGTTCCGCCCACGGCTACGCTTTTTCTCTAACACTCACAACATTGAGATGGTTGCGATCAAATGTCAGGTCATAAAAAGGTCTACTACCAGCGTAATAGCCAAGGTGATCCTCAGTCTTTTGCCATTGCAATTGTCCTGTGCCACAGAAGCTCGGCTTCTCTGGAAGGTGTGGTTCATGTAAAAGCTGACTCCCGCACCAACACTGGCTGCAGCTTTTGGATCCTTGCATCACTCAACAGTTACCTTCCCTAAAACTTCCGTGACTTGGTAAACCCCACTACTGTCTCCTGGGTATTTATAGACCCCTAGTCTTCATGACTTCGAACTCTGATCTAGGTTCTCTCTCTCAAGAAAGTAGAGTAATCAGACAAAAAACTTCCATGTAATAGGTGCTACTGGACCCTAAAGGAATACTGACAACCGGAGGTAAGACGATTTTTACTACTTTCTAGCAATGTGAGTGTGGGCAAGTCCCTTAAATTTTGTGGGTTCAAGTTGCTTTTTAGTAATATTTGAGTACAGGAATTCCCTTAATGCGTTTTTGTTTTTTAGTATTTTGGAGTTTAAAACCACGGTTTTTAAAAATTGTTTATTTTTAGAATGAGGGGAAGAGAAGGACAAACAGCAATGTTTAATTTGTTGCCTCTTGCACGCTCCCAGCTGGGGAAAAGCCTGCGACCCAGGCATGTGCCCTGACTGGGAATCGAACCAACGACCTTTCAGTTTACAGGCCAGTGCCCAATTTCCTGGGCAACACCATCCAGGGCTAAAAACAGGGTTTGAAAAAATTAATCAGATATAACATACAGGATAATCAACACAGTAAATGTATAAGTCAAATGAGGAGTTAGGACATTTCCAGCATCACAAAATACCCCTAATGTTGTTTACCAGTGAAGGTACCAAGCATTATGCAGACTTGTAACATGATTGAATAAAGTCATTCAGTAGGCTGTGTTTTCTGTCTGGCTTCCTTCCATCATTGCTGTATTGGTGGATTCATTCATATTCCTGAGTGTGGTAGCAGTAGTTCTTCTTATTGCTCTGTAGTGTTACATTGTATGGATATACCATAATTCATTTATCCATTCTGCTAATGAAGATTTGCACTATTTCTAATTTTTGGATATTATAAAGGATGACTTTTTAAAATAAAAGCTGCCCATGATCGTGGTGGTATCCTTTGAAAGAGAAAACACAAAGTTATTGTGAATAATCTTCATACCTTCCAAAGGTGTGACTATGGCCCTGGCTGTTCTGGCTCGACTGCTGTGCACCAGCCTGCAAACCAAAGGGTCGCTGGTTTGATTCCTAGTCAGGGCACATGCCTGGGTTGTGGCCCAGGTCCCTGGTGGGGGGCACACGAGAGGCAACCATGCACTGATATTTCTCTCTCTTTCTTTCCTCCTTCCCCTCTCTCTAAAAAATAAATAAAACCTTAAAAAAATAAAATAAAAGGTATTACTACAGAACATCTACCTCAAAACACAAGAGCTTACAACAATGTTATATTATTTATAAGCACTTTCTAGGTCAGAACTTGGACATGGAAAGGTTGGTAGTTCTTGTGCTCCACATATAAACACAGAGTGGCTTTCGCTTGTTCTTCAGTCTTGTCTGGTAGACATAGTTTGTAACATTTTTCTAAAGATATCATGTTGCTTTAATAATAGTTATAATTTCCACAGCACTACTTACATGGCCCACACAGAGTTAACATTTATATTTTCAATATCTCAACGCGAACTCCATGGAAAGGTCACGGTATGCCAACTCAGCAAATGTCCTGGCTGAGCTGGTCACTCAGCCAGCGGCTGAGCAGGGCTGGAAGAGCAGAGGTTCCATTCACATGCCTGACTCCTCATTTCTCCCCGACGTGGCTTTCTCCCATGGGGAGTCTGGAATTTTTCACAGCCTAATGGACCAGGGGTTATTTCTTCTACAAAACAAAAATGGAAGCTGCTGGTTTTCTTCAAGTCTAAGCTTGAAGGGAATAGGGTCATTTCCAGTGTGTTCCATTGGTCATTTGGGAAAGGATATAATCTCCATCTCTTGATATTCAGAGGGGGTCACATTCAAATAGGTAAATCACTGATAGTGTCCATCTTTGAATATATCTGGCCATAACATTCCTATCTGTCCCACATGCAAAATATTCTCAGTCTCCCCTCCAACATTCTCATCCCACTGTGGCATGATGTCAAAGTTGTCTAAGTAAGGTCTGCCCGTGGATGAGGCTTCTTTGTCCAACGCTTGGGGTGCATCTTCTTGGGCACAGTTCCTTGGGTACAGGGACTCATGAATTAAAGGATAGGTGGTGTGCCCTGTGGTATAGCCCACATGAAATGGCGAGAGAGGGGAAGCGTAGCCACACCATCAACTCTGGTTCTCGTGATCAGAGCTGGCTCTCCTGACCATCCTCCATGCAGGAAAGGCTGGCAAAGTCAGTCTTGTTTTTCAAGGTCTTTAGTGAAAAGTGGGCAACAAGGAAAAGAAACTGGGTCTGATAATGGTAACCAATAAAAAGCATCTCTCTCAAGGAGGAAGATGATGGGAAGCATGACTGCCCTTCTCACTGAATGATACAGATATGAATGAGTAAAAACATGTCTTGCTTTCATTTAACAACTATTTATTAAGCACTTACTATGGCCTAGTCATTCTTCTAGAAGCTGGGGATACAATAGTCTTAAGTGACAAAAAACAAGCATAATGCTGAGGCCCTGAGGGGACATGGGCCACTTAAGGAACAGAGCACAGGGCAAGCAAAGTGGATCTTAGGGGGCAGCTCCACGTCGGTTCATTGGAAACATGACAGGACCTGCCCATGCATGGCATGCCTCTGTCCTCTTTGCTGAGTATGCTCTAAATTAATAAATCCCAATAACTGTCAAGTATCTTCCTTGAAGCCTTATACATTAGCTAAGGCATTAGCAGCTCTGTCTTGGATACATCGCTTCCAGAGATTCTCAAGGCTGGCTTCTTTTTGTTATCAATTTTCAAGTAGTAGCTACCTGAAGAGGCTTTTCCTGGCCACCAGATCAGCGCTGATCATCACTGCCGTTGTCACTCTCCACGAAGCTGCTCAGCTGCGGGATTTCCCTCATGACACCACCAGGGCATGGCAGGTCTACCCCATTGTTCTGCAAGCTTTATCGTTCAGGGAAGGGATTTCGTCCACGTATTGCAGTGCAATCACTCCAGTGCCTCACAAAATGTGGTCTGGAAAGATGGGCTGGGTCAAAATCATAGGCCACAACAAGTTTTGGTCTTTATTTTAAGATAAATAGGAAGTGTTTGAATTGTTTTATAACTGGGGAATGATATGTGATTTGCTCAATTACCACATGTCCCAGTTGAAATTAACTTAAAAACGCCTTATTCTTACAGACACCCTATATCTCAGTATATGTGTATACTGAGTACTGAGTATTTTTATACTCAGTATAAAAATATATTTTAAGTAGATTTCTAGCAATCTTGACTAAATTCATGATGACCATGATAATGATAAAGCCTGAACTGAGCCTCAAACCTTTCTGGTTAGATTACAGGACAGTGTCATTCTAACACCTAAAGTGATAGTGTGACAAATCCCTTGTTAGTTTGGGTTTTGTTTTTTTTCCTGAAAAGTCAAAATGCAATTTTAATAATAGAAACCTGTGGCACCCAATGAGAAATCCCCAAAGATATTCTTATTTTATGACAAAAGATTTACAGGATGACAGCAGTTACCAGTAGTGCATAATCTCAAAATAAGAAAAGTAGTGAAATATAATTTTTTAATGATTTAGAATCAAGCCCTGCACACATCTGAGACCATGACATGGTAAAAACAGCTCTGAAATAGAAAACAGTCTGTTTAACGAGATAGTAATTACTTTAGATGGAGACTCTGACTAATGTATCATTTTCACTTCTGGGTAGCCTGAGACCAATTCCACCTTTAATTTTATTTCAAAATTCCAGAAAATTAAGATACTGAGTTAATGACACATTCTCTTTCTATGCCCCTTACCCTTCATTTAGAGTCTACTGTTAAAACTCAGTGAAATCCATATCTATCCACATTAAAAAGCACTATACAACCATAATCAAAAACATGAAGTCATAAAGTTAAAACCATTTAATCCTATTAAAGCCTCATTAAATCAAGGCAGTATTTATAGGATGGGACTTGATTCCCTTGTACACTAGCAAATCTGCAACCCGAGTCAGTGTTCACGAATTAATTAGCAACCGCACTCAGGGCAGGTGTTTGACTGACATTTCCCTTGATCTCTTCCCTCAAGGTTACATGCTGTACAGTCATGCAATTCTTTGCCATTAATCCTTAACCCCACCACAGTGATTGTTTACTCTGCTGAGCAGGAGCAAGAGCTACAGCACAATTATGCAGAATGCAGAGTGGGGCTTTTTTGAGATAATATTTCTTGCATCAAAACATCACTTGAAGAGGGAAAGCTTTCATGGGCCAAGTCTACTATCTGTGTTAATAAAAATAATCCTCCTATTGGAGGACAGATGTAACTTTTTAAATAGGTTTCACACACATCCACTGAAGCTTCAAGTAGGGAATCACGGGAGTTTAAGGCTGGAGAGACATGAAATATTTTTTGGCTAAAAACCATCATGTTTCCATAGGGGAAACTGAGCCCCAAGGAAAATTTTATTTCTCCAGAAAGACCCAGCTCATTAATAGTCAGGCCATATCTAAAACTTCTAAATCAACTAAACTAGGTTGTTTTTATTCTTTTTCTTATCTATTGGAGTGTTTCTGATATAACCCAAGAGTTTGATACATGACATTTGACATTTATGACTTTGCTGGCAGTGATGATGAAACCATGTTTAGGTCCTGAATGGCATGTGAATCATATTATCCTCAAACACACTGACAGTGGTCAAGACACAACTTCAAGTTCAGGTTGATGGGCTTTTAACTATCATGTCACCCAAAGCAGTTGAACGAGGAAGATATTTTTAAAAGCTTCTATATGTCATGCATAAATATTTAGCTTTAATTTTCCTTGGTGAGTTAGCTTTGAGCTTTCTTTTCAAATAATGATTGCATCATGTAGCAAGATATTGCTGAAAATGAGATCAGAAACTGAAGGTATGTTATCTTATCAAGCACAGTATTTAAAATGGCCATAAATGTGCTGCAACCTCATAACAGTCTTAAGAACAGCAAGCAATGCATTGTTCAACTGGATACTCCCTTTGCTCTGCAAACACTCTTTACAAACACTGATGGTGACACAGGGATTCAAGTTACAGGGTTTTTGTTTTATTTTCATTTCATTTTATTTTTTTAAAGAGAGGGAGAGAAACATTGATTAGCTGCCTCTCACATGCCCCCAACTGGGGACCTACCCACAACCTAGGCATGTGGCATGTGACATGTGCCCTGACCAGGAATCAAACCAGTGACCTTTTGGTCTACAGGACGACACCCAACCCACTGAGCCACACCAACCAGGGCTAGAGTTTTTGTTTTAAAGTGCATTCTCTTCTATATGCTTCAAGTATTTCATTTACTACATGTTTGAGTTTATGGGATATATATATGTGTGTATATACGGAAGGTCTGTCCAGAAGGTATCCAGTCATGTAATATGAAAAATAGAGACATTTATGGAAGAAGATACAAGATATAAGACACATTGTATATAGGACAATGATGCCTCAGTCCCCTTCAAAATTATGACCTTCTTGAGGGAATCTGGTTCATTGGTAGCGATTTGAATCAAGTCATTAGCAATTGCAGCACATTGTTCCTTCTGCTCTGGTAGCAGAAGCCATGGCACAAATTTTGACATGACATCCTTCAGGCCAAGATCCTGTGCCAAAACCTTGGACACAGTCATTTTTGGAATCCCCAGGTCAGCTTCTAGTTCGCACACTGTCAGTCGCCAGCCTCTGTTGATCGCAGCCGATAAGTGTTCAACATTCTCAGGTGTTCTGCTTACTGCAGGCCTTCCTGAATGCGAGGCCCCCTTTCAACACTCTCAGCTATCTGTAAGCGTTTGCACTACGCTTGCCTTTGTGCTGTACTCACTGCATCATCCCCGAAAGCCTTTCGAATCATCTGAAGATTTTCCACAGAGGAGTGTTCAGGCTTAACACAAAATCTGATGCAGATTCGTAGCTCAGCTCCAGGGGTACCCAACCTTTTGGCGTCTCTGGGTCACACTGGAAGAAGAGTGTCTTGGGCCACACATTAAATACATTGCGACACGTAATCACAAAAACATCTTATGTTTTAAGTAAATTTATGATTTTGTGTTGGGCCGCAACGATACCCATTCTGGCCCGCATGTGGTCCATGGACCATGGGTTGGACACCCCTGCCACTCGCTCAGTCATTTTGAATGTGATGGCCACACAGTACACATGCTCACTCAACAGTGCCTACCACCCCCACTGACTAATACAGTGAAGTTGTCATCGTTCACACAAGTGCATTCCAGTCCACTCTCCTTGGCTGCCAGGTTACATCAATGTCGCACAAGCCATTCTTGTTATATTAATAATGGCTGAAAATTTTCCAGACAGAACTGGTCATGTACATATATATAAGCACATATATGTATATGCCTATTGAATTAATGAATTAATGAATCTCTTGGGATATCATCTGTTCTTCTAGATACATTCCAGAGACCAAAATTGAAACAATATAAATAAGAATGGTACATGAATAGATAAATATATAATAGTTTAAAGAAAGAAAGAATATTTCTAGCAACATTTTCACCTTATCAGTATTATTTTAAATGTTAAAAAAGCATAAAACAATAGCGAAAAACTCAAGATCAGTTAATTACAAATTCTAATAATAGAGGAAATTGGTAGGAAGGCATTTTAAAGATTTTTTCCCTTTAAAATTTTATTTTATTTTGTAAATAATGAAAGAAGAATAGAATAATTATTTTAAATTAGTTATTTTGGATATTTAATATTGATCAATGTGTCATGAAAATAGCATGGCCAGTCTAAGTATTATTTTTTCTACACTAAAGCCCCCTAATTATAGAAGTCAAGCATGTTATATAGAAGCTTTTTTTTTAATGGAAGGGAGAGAGGACATGGGACCTTCTGAGAAGAGATGCTCACAAATCTATCTTTGTAACTAGAACAAAGATCAAACTAACTAAATTGTAATAATGTGACAGGAACCAAGAGAGTAACTCTGAAATAATTTCAAAGGGAACTCAACAAGCTGATCAAAAATGGCACTTTAATAAGGCTTAGAGTTCCCTACGATGAAGAGGGAGAGTGCTGAGGTTTGTGTTAGAGTGCGAGTTAAAGCCATCAGAAGCGCAGCTCTGTGGGTAATACATCCAACATGACCCTTGGCAATACAGTGCACGGCTGAACTGCACTGGCTCTGGAACAAGATTAGGTTGGCACCTTGTCCTACTCTTTACTAACTCTGTGTCCATTTAAGTCCCTTATTCCAAAATGTAGTTTTCTTCTCTGTACAAGGCAAAGGAAAATAATGCTGACCCCAAGGGGTCGACAAGAAGACAACATATGCACAAGACCTGACAGTGCCTCTGGCCTGTGGTGGGGGCTTAATTAAGGGGATTAAGGCTACAGCTGCTGTCAATACATGAACAGTGACAGTAAGACCATGGGGACAAACAGCCCACCAGCCAGAGCAGATAGGCAATCCTTCCACCACCACTATACCTGGAATAGGGATAATACATACTACCATTGAAAGAGATGCATGAAACAATTCCATTCCTGAAGAAATGTCAATCGGACAGGGAATCCTACATGCTAAGTGTTCTCTGAAATGTCATAGAAAGAAAAAAAAAACCTGTTGAAAATCAGTGATGACACCATACCAGCCATTTTCCAACATAATTTATTTTCTGATAAAAAATAAGCATACTTCGTATGGATGTTCAGGATAATCTATTAAATCAGCAAAATGATTTTCCATGTCCCTCTGTCTTTTTTTCTTATTATGCATTGTTACAGTGATAGCGTCTCTTTCAGATTTATTTAAAAAATAATTTTAGACAATATGGAATTCCAGGAAAATGACAGCTGAAGTTCAGTAACGGTGAATATGTGCAAAGGTGCTGGTAGTTGAGATATTTTGCCTGAAGCAACATATTTCCCATGATCAAAAGCCAATCTATTCATAATGTAAAACATGGAGCTTAAGTTACTAAATTATAATAAGGATGTAGAAAATTCTATAAGTCAATATTATCAAAAACAAACAACACAGCTCCAGTAGAGAATACAGCTTGGGTTCTGAAACATATTAGTTTGCTAATGATAGGGAAAGTGTATCATTAGATTAATTGAGCAATTAGAAAAACTCACAGCTGCACTTTTTGACAACAGGAGAAAATATTCACTTCCTTATTAGGAAGATATTTGAAAGAATATTTAAATGCCGGCAAATAATATCTACCCTCTTAGAAACTAATCTCATGTGTCCTAATAAAGAAAAAAGGAGGAACAAAAAGGAAGAAAGAAAGAACTCACTTTGAGAATAGCAAGAATTTTATTTTTATTTTATCTGATAAAAACACCAGGCTACAACTCTACCACCTCATTAGTGCTTCATTTATGAAAACCAGTAATAAATATCTTACAATTGAACTAAAGATATGCATAGAAACATAAAAATATATTGAATTTTTGTGTACAATTATGACTAAAAAAATAGAAAATCAAGGCTATAAAAACAGGCCTCTGAATACTACCAACAAGAGCTTAATTTCTTTGAATACAAGGCCTTTTTTAATCAGCTTTCCCAATAAATATCAGATAAATGTTTCTGTAAATTTCATTTTTGTGATGTTTATGGTCAGCTTCATTAAGACAGAGACACTAAATGTGTTGTCAAAACATGCAGCTGTGAATTTTTCTAATTATCTCATTAATTTAATAATATACTCCCCCTATCACTTTCAAATAGAAACACTGCTACACTTGAGACCCTCCAAGAGAGAAGTCTTGGTTGTCTCAGCCAATGAATAATGGAATTTCAGCAGGAGCCTTTCTGGGAGACTGAGGTGCACATCCACAATGAGAAGGTGAAAATCGTATTTTTCTCTCAAAATTGAAGTAGAGAAATCATTCTCTAATTTGCCAAAATCTCATTCTTATATTCACTTCTATGTTTGCTGTAGCCAAAAGCTAGGTTTCCTGAGAAGAAATTAGAAAGCCTGATGCAGCTGGTGTAGCTCTTGGAAAATCCATGGAGAGAAATGCATGCTTGAGAGCAAACATTATAGTTACTAGTAAATATTCCTTCAAATAACTTAATAAAACTTATTGAGATTTACCAACCAAATACTCCCCGATGTATTTCTCCTTATCAAAGCACCTTTATAATTATTATATTAATATATTTTATTTGACAACCTCTCGTCCTAGCTTGCCTCTCTCCCCAAAGGCATGGTTCAGTTTCTTGATCTATGCTTCACAAGAATGCAATATTAGGAGTGTTTCATAAAGAAAAAACGTAAATAGAAAACAATGATTCTCTTTGTAAGGTTATACAGAAATATGTTCCCTTTGAGATTTCATGTTCTGTTTTCCAAGACCCAGCCAAATTAGATTTAGAAACTTTTCATTTCTATTTACGAAAGTGACGTTTATTAAGAAAAATCCTCATGACTATATGTTATAAAGTGGCACCCTAAAGAAGACATGGTATGCATTTAGTGATATTCAAACTATGCCAAAACAATGGGTGAAAAAAAAATAACCACCTGGTTTATTTCTCAGCCCATCCTCCTACTGACTTCCTAAAACAGTGGTGTTGAAGCATTAGGGTGCGTCAGCATAACTGGTGAATTTGTCACAAGAGCAGATTTCTGGCCCACACACCAGGGGTTCAAATTCCCTATGGATGCAGGGAAGAGGGTGCTTGTCAGATTCTAACATTTCTAGGTAATCACTTCAGGTGATGAAAATGAAGGTATGTCTGTAAGGACACTGAAATCCCATTTCCAGAATTCATTTTCAAAGCATATTTTCCAAATAATTGGGAAGGGGTTAAAAAAAAAAAAGGCATGCTCAGAGAACACTGAAAATAAGTATCCCGGAGCAATGTTTAAGGTAAATGTATAAAGTAGACACCGGCCTTTAAAGCATGCTGTCCATGACAGAGAGAGAAAATTTCCTTTAAACGTCTACATATTTCAAGGAAAACAAAGAGATGCAAACCTTCCATTTAACTCCGCATAGTAGCAGGAAAAGGTTGTATGCCCAGATCTGTACCTCTCACTCCCCCTCACTCACACTATTCAGAGGGCACCGGGCATGGGCCGGCCTGGCCCAGCTCCTCTAGTCCTCCGTAGTTTACATAATCTCCTTACTCCTGGCTATACACGCCTCCTCCGGCAAATTCTGAAGGCAGCTTTCAGATCTTGTACAAAGCCTCCCAGATTTATTACCAGTTTTTCTGCAAGGAGTGAGCCTACTCTCTCAGCCAAATCCCTGCTGAGTTTTGTGGATATTTGTGAAGGATAAATACAGCATGGGCAGGACAAAGAAAATTTGCTCTTCCAATCACCAGGCTGGATTGCTCCGTTACTGCCGACAGGGGCAGGCAGCAAGGACACGCTCCTCTGATCACGCCAAAGCCTCTCACGCCGCAGCTCGGACTTCACAGGCCTGTTGCCATATATTATATTAGGATTTTAATCAGGAGGCAGCTGCACTGGGGGAGCTGAACTAGAGAGATCTTCCTTTTCCTTTGAATGTTTACATCCTTTTATGTTTTATGTTGTTTTTTTTTTTTTTACTCCAATTCTCCTTCCAACTAGACATGGAGAGAAAATGCAGGAATCCAGATGGCCCTGGAAAAGTCACTGAGATGAAGATTCTGTTGCAAATGCTTATTGTCCCTCCCACACCCACATGTCCAAAAAAGCTCTAATAGCACTAAGAAAATATGTGATGCCATATACCATCGAAAGGACTGACATTCGAAAAGAACAGAAGACAATTTCCATTTAGATATGGTTACACATTTCACACTCGGTTTGGGGGTAAAGACGAGGCACTGCTTCTCTTTACTCAGCCTATAGCCAAACTCACTTTTTCCTCCCAATCTCTTTTCTACTTTATCAACTTTCCTCTATAGGATTGATAGGTTTAATGTAGATGTTTTTAGGTTCATTCTATAGATTTAATCCATAGAACAGATGCTTGGATTAAAAGACTCAAAAAATTAAAATACCATCCTCTTTAAAGAAAGAGAATATTCATTTTGGCAGAAATGATGAAGCAGAATGATTTTTTTTTCGGTCCCTCTCAAATTTCCTTTTTTGTCGCTTTTATGGCAAATGAGATCCCTGTTCTCCATCCTACTGCCCCTACGTGGTCGATGCACCTAAATTTATAAGCCTTTCAATTATTTCCTGTTTTGTTCCCAGATTATTATCAGCGATAAAATTGTATTTCAGTAATTTTAATTACGTTAGTATAACAAGAGTTAGATGTTTTAGAGAGAAAATTTATCAATTCATACTATAGTTCTTCAGAGTTGCTCTTCATTGAAATTACAAAAACAAAACAAAACAAAACAAAACCCTTTTTACTAATTTAGGCCCTGGAATGGATGGAGTTTTTCTCACATTACAAATTATTTTCTAAAGTGAGACCTTTGTTTTCAAAAGCAAGTGTCATCATGTACTTTTTACTTTATGTTTCCCTTAATCTAAAGGTGTCAAATTATTTCCATGTAAGAATAACAAATACCGCCGCCCCGCCTGCCCCCGCATTGCTACGGACCCAAAGCCCCACACCTTTTCAGATGTTCTCTGTGTAGTGATACTCTCCTCAGTTAAGAACCACTGGCAGTGGGTATTTCTTACTTGAATTCCGGGTAAGTTTGGAAGAAAGAGGCATTAACTTACAAACTAATAAATCCTTCTTAAGCTAAACTATCACAGGATGTTTGAGATCCAGGTGTAGCAATTCTTACACGATAAAAGACCTCATGGCATGCCTATCTATACTCTCACTGTTATGAGGCCTCCGAGGCCTACTCTTTCCTCATCACAAAAAAGTGTAAAGATTTGATACACATACACATGGACAAATATTTGCAAAAGGCAAAGGCTTTAAATTCCAACACTGATGATTAAAAGCTATACAAACTCATTCGAGTTTCTTAACATTGCTGCATTTTTTGAAAGTGAGGAAAGTTATACCAAATTTAGAGTATTGTGCTCAGGATTAGGTGCAATCCTATATGTGAAACACTGAATATACCAAAAATTCATAAATAATTATTTCTATCCCATTATTAAATAATCACAATGAGCATTATATATAGGTCATTCTTTGAGTACCGTATCAGAAAATATTACTTCTACTTCTGCTTTTCTTGGAAAAGAGTAGTGTTGGGGAAAATGCCAATAAAAGATCACTTTCTAGAACAAGGATTTATAACCAGCAACCCTCTGTTCAAATCTCATGGGCTGCCTGCATTTGTAAATAAAGCTTTATTGGAACACAGTTGTACCTATTTATTTAGTACTGTTTAGCTGCTTTCAGAACACAATGACAGAGTCAAATTGTTACAACAGAGATGGTAACAGTTGCAAAGTTGAAAATATTTACAATCTGGCTATGTATAGAAAAAATTATTAACCTCTGGTCCAGAAGACAAAATATTTCATCAGAACATAGATACCCGAAATTTTAAAAAAGAAGAAAGAAAGGAAGAAAAAAAGAAAGAAGAAAAGGAGGAGAGAAAGAAAAGAAAGGCAAATCCTTGAACTTCTGCAGGGCCTAGCACACTGTCTGGTAATTTCATAGACTTCACTGTTTTATTTCACATTCTTTCACCTCAACGCATTTCCTTATCTGAGTTGTTTTCTTTCTTTAATTACTTTAGCAATACACTTTCCACTTGAACTTCTTGGAAATTTTTTGGTTTCTTTAAGTACTCTTTAGATTTTATAGCATGAAATAGGTCATTAACATTGGTTTTTGTGCCAGCCCTTTTCTCTTTAATATTAAAAAAAGTAAATATGCTATCAAGACATTTCCAGTGTTGTAAGAGCTACTGGCAAGAGCTCCCAAATATCATCTCTGGGAAATTAATTTAGATTAACACATTCACAAAATACATCATGAATCTTTCTGTTTGCATCTGTTTGCACATTTTTAAATTTAATGTTGTGTTGTTGAGAGCCAGCATTTTTAAAGTGCGTGTGTGTGTGTGTGTGTGTGTGTGTGTGTGTGTGTGTGAATGGCTTGCAGAAAAGACAAAGGCCAGAGTTTCGTATCTAGCTTTGGCCTTGCCAGTACATTTCACAAAGCGTCTTCAGTGATGGATAACCCACATTTTTATGACCTGCCAATAGTTACATATAATGTGCCATGGCCATTTACACAATTTTTCCTTATCAATTTCAAACACTATCTTCCAGTATTAAATGTGGTGATCAGGATATATAGTCTAGGGTAGCAGATTACAAATACACCCTAAATATATATGCAGGGACACCTGCAGAGGCAAAAGGCTCTGTGGGCTGATCTCAGCTATGTCTGCATGGCTTTCTTTGCGAAGAACTGACTACATGCCAGGGTTAGGGATGAAGAATAAACATGTTCTGTATAAATCCTATCTACCAATGAACCAGTATTAGTTTTTAAACACTTTCTACCTCAGAACACAGAAGGATCACAGCCAAGTGAGAGAGTTTATTTAAAAGATTGCTGTAAATAGAAGTGTTTGGGATTTAAGCATCTACCTCCACTTTGAATTCCTCTGGGTTCTCATTCCATTAAATCTAACTTTTCTGAAGATTAGTTTAGATTAAATCCTAGAATTGATATTTGAGACACCTGTCCAAGACCATACTTAATAAATGACTGAATCCCTCCCTTTGGCATAAATAGCATTCGTCTCATCCTCATGTGTAAACATTAAACACACCAAACAATTCACCATGCACTTGCTTAGTTCTGGCAAACTGAGTTGCACAGAGATTCAATCCACCAATCTTATTATTTGGATAGAGGGCTTTACGCCGACGATTGAGTTACTGAGTGACATTAAGTACCCATTTACTGGCAGGTGTCAGACTTGACATTAATGACAGGATTTGCGGCAGTGAACCCATAGAGCAGAAATCTCTGTACCCAGATGCCCATGTGAAACCTGGCCTGGCTTCTAGGCCTGCCTTAGCTGTGCCCACATGCAGTTCAGTGGGACAGACAACCCCTGCTACTCTGCCAACGTGGGAGAGAGGAAAGAGCTGCTCTGTCTGGAATGGTGGGAGTTGGAAGCACTGAACTTGGAGAAAGCAGTAGTTAGTGAAAAAAATATATTAGCTGTTCATTCTAAAGATGCACGCTTGATACTATGTCTGTCTTATTCATATCTCTGATTTCTTGTGCTTATTTTCATGGTAGTCCTCTAAGATGGTTATAACTCTTAATGCACTTTGGGAGTCAGACAGATTTGGGATACACATTTGGGTACAAGCCATGTCTTTTCCTTTTCCTAGCAAGATAACCTGGACCTCACTTTCCTCATTCATAAGAAGAAAGGCACGGATGGACCTGGAGGACATTATGCTAAGTGAAATAAGCCAGTCAGAGAAAGACAAATACCATATGATTCCACTTATATGTGGAATCTAATGAACAAAAGAAACTAACAAACAAAATAGAAACAGACTCATAGATACAGGGAACAGACTGACAGCTGTCAGAGGAGAGGAGTTTCGGGGGACTGGATGAAAAAGGTGAAGGGATTAAGCACGCGCACAAAAACTCTCATAGGCACAGACAACGGCTTGGTGATTACTAAAGGGAAAGCGGTTGGTGGGAGGTAGAAGAGGATAAGGGGGGTACGAATGGCGACAAAAGGAGACTTGACTTGGGGTGGTGAACACACAATAAATACACAGATGACGTGTTATAGAATTGTACCTCTGAAACCTCTATAATGTTAATAACCAATGTCACCCCAATACATTCAATTAAAAAAAGAGAAAGGGTTAGATTCGATCTTCTGTGAAGTCTGCTTTTAGAGCTAATACTTTACCAGGTTTTGTTTTGTTTTTTTTCCCTCCTGCCTCATAGGCTATTCTTTTCACTATTCAAATGACTGTCCATTGCCTAAAGATCTTTGCTACCTGGTCCCTTCTCTTCCTCAAGCTCATTTCTACTCCCTTTTCTCACTCCACGCAAGCCAGGCACAGTGCCTTACCTTGACGTGGAAAGGTTCTTGCCTAAAATTTCCCTCAGAAATTGCATTTCCTGATGAGCCAATGCATCTCAGCTTAGGTTTTCCCAAAGGAAGACTCCAAGACAAAGATGCAGTTATGCATAGTTCATGTGCAGGTAAGGGAAAACACTGGTACAGGAGGAGGAAGTGACAGGCAAAGAGCTAAGCCAATCAAAAGGGTGTAATAAGACAGCCACCACTGTGGGCCAACAGAGCTCAATCCTGCAGAAAAACGCTGAAAGCTAGTCTGGAGCATGCTTTGGAGTTCTCTTTCATGAGGCTTATGGAAGCTGGGAACTGCTGAGGGCCAAGTCATGAAAGTCACTGTTTGACAACTATTTGGGATTGTGGGGTGGTGGTGGGGGGGTGGGGGTGGTAAATTCCCTTCCACTTTGTTTCTGCTAGGTACCAGAACAAAGCAGCCTTCCTTTGGCTTCAGAAAACATCCACAGATAAGGCATGCAAGCATTAGGAGCTGGAGTGTGGTCTGACCCTACTGGAGCGGTCAGACCCAAGGGGCCCTTGCAGGGTACATAAGCTTTCCAAAATAGTCTTTACTCCCCTCAACCATTCTCTCTGTTTACACTGTTTTCTTTCTTTCTTTTTTTTCATATTACCACTTTCTAAGGTTTTGTTATATTTTTATTTATTTATTTTGATTGGCACTTTATTATAGCACTTGGAATAATAAACCCAAATCCAGGTTGCCTGGCACTGAGACCCAGCCCCGCATTCTAGTAGTTATGTATGACTGTTCCCCAATTTACTCCAGAACAGAAACATCCTCATTGGGTGGTTGTAAGGCTTAAATTAGTGATTCTATATAAATCCTGGAACAGTGCCTGGCACACAGTATGTATTTTTTCAGCAGCTGCTATTATGGTGATAATTTGCATACTGTCTATCTTCAGTCAAGAATGAAAGCTCCATGCAAGGTCTTTGTCCTGCTCATTGTCATTCCCCAGGGTCCAGCAAAGCAACATCATCATAATTGCTGAGTGCGTATTAACTAAATAAAACAGTTAATGAAAGATACTTCTTCCACAAATTCCATTTTCAACACTAATTCTTACACCCTTCCCCTCAAATGCTCATCTTCAAGTAGTTGATTGCAATTTTCAAATTTGCTTTATAAGACTCAGTTCAAGTCTCCTGCTCTTCAAAGAATCCTCTTCTGACTTCTTTCTTTCCCAACTGCCTAGTAGCCTGTCATGTATGCTTCATTCACTTCATCTCTATCACACTGTATTGTAAGTATTTGCCTTCCTGTGACTTCTGTGAGGTTGGAGAATGTATTATATTCGGGCTTTCGTCCCTAAGCACTCAACCAAATACCAGGTGCTCAATAAATATTTGTGGAACGAATGGATCAATTTATCGAGCTAATGGTTTTAAGACATGGCAGCCAATTCTCCAAATCCTTTTTGGATCACCATCTGGTGTATATGGAGCAGACAACCTGGGATCTTCAAGAGTGAGATGCCAGTCTGACCACCAGAAAATCTGAAATAGCCATGAAAGGACAACTCATTTCATGTGCCATGCGTAGTGTGTAGAACCAGTGATTCCAGAATAGACAGTCATCACCAATGCTCTTTTTCAATGTTTTGTGATAATGAAACAAACAAATATATCTTTAAATGGAGAATAAGAAACTACACTGCTCTTATTAATGGAGTCACTTATTTTACAGGGGTAATAAAAATTTCTAAGTTACTGCATACAGACATATTCTTTGTTTTCCCCTAGGTTTACTTAGAGACTGACCAGCAGCCAAAACTATGTGAAGGTTCCTGGGACAGAAGCATTCTGGCCCTAGGCACTGCCCATTTTTCTGTTAAAAAATTCCTTTTTGTGTTGTTGTTTCCACCTTATTTATTCAAGCAACTACAAATGACCCTGTGAATTGTTCACCTATATTCTGTCTAATTAAAACTAAGTATTAAATGTATGTACACATGTATATATATATGTATATAGACATATACACACATATACATACATACATACATACATACATACATACATGTATGTTATCTATGTCTGGGGAAGCTATAGGTTAAAATAGCACAAGGAAAGTCTCCACAAAATCTGTGAATACCCAGAGAATACATCACAGTGACCCAGAAGTGACAAAAAAGATGAAACATGGAACAAATACTTTTTAACTCTCAGTGTATCAATACTTGAAAATGAATCTTCTCTGAGAAATCAGAAAGTTTGGTTAGTTGTTAATTTGTTTCACACATGATTTTTTTTTTTAAATTATGATACGAAAAGCAAGGACATTTGTATAAAACTAGAAAAAATAAAGCAACTGGATCTGAAATGAGGAGGCTCCAATGCTCTGATTTTATTCCCTTCAGGCAAGCTGATAATCCCCAATTAACTATGAAATATTTCTTCTAGCTAGTTTATTTCTAATTGGGCTCCTTTTAGTGTTCACTCCCTGGAGCACTGGAGAAATCGTCTAATCTCCTCACTGAGTTCTTCCCTTCACCTTCAGTTTTCCATACCAGTCTTCCTTTTTCTTTCTTCTTGTACTACTTCTTCATTAGTTCCATACTCTCAGCCTCATTATAAATTCTTCTGGTATTTCTCTATAAAATGTCAATCAACTCTGACACATTTTTGCCTTACTTTTTTTTCTTCCAATTATTTCACTCTAGAGAAAGGAGTAAAGACATCCACATCTTACTCTTCCCTAGGTAATCAGTTCTTTTACTGTTTTCTCCCTCTCCCTCTCCCTCTCTCTCTCTATCTCCTTCCTCCCCTCCTTCCCTTCCTCCTTACTCTATCATTACAACGGCATGGTCACATGTTCCAAAATCACGATTCAATTTAATCCCCTAGCCAGCCCATCAAAAAACAGATAAAGACAATTTGCCTTTACACCTTGAGTTTCCTTCTAAGTCACGTTCATCCAAAATGCCACCTTGGTCTTTCACAATGTTTGAAACTTTGAATTATTATTATTTCATCTCTGTTATCAAAAGATTTAAAAATAAAGACTCCTACAGTGTGGGTGTACTTATTTGTCAGCTGCATGGCACCATTTGCAATGAGATGAATATTCCACATGCTTTAAATTTGACGCATGTGATACAGAGGGACTGACGGATTCTAACTGCAGTTCTACAAAATTAAATAAATATCAGGAGGGCAACACAAACCTCAGAAAAATTGAGATATCTAAATATAGGATTTTTATATAAAAATGACTGTTTACAGTTCACCAACTTTTTTTTCTGATACATCTCACATAGTGGTTCTTACTATAATGAAACTCACCTCAGTGATTTTCTTTATAAAACAATAGCCACAGAGATACATTAAATTTCACGGTTCAGTGATTGTCATCTAACCAAAGTCGTATAAGATTGAATCATCCAGGGTTAAATAAAACACCTGCCTTCAAATATATATTACTTGAGGTTTCTCTGATTTCAATCACCCAGTCAGGGAGCTGAGCTCAGAGACGGCAGGACAGATGCAGAGTAAGGAGGGTTTGAAACACACCACCCTGTAACTACTTAACCGTGTCAGTAAAGCATTATGCATATTTTTACAGTTTACAATGGACCTTCCCAAACCAATCATAGTGGAAATCGCCAGTTCAGTATCTTTCAACACCTTGTAACAAAAAATAATTGACCTTCATATATGTTATAGGAATAAAAATCAAAAATGAAAAGCCAACAGAAAAAAAGAATAACTCCCATATATACAGACTCAAAGAAGGTAGTTGTTAACGGAGATTATTTTAAAGGCGTTTTTAATACGATTCTCCTAAAATGTATGTCTGGCTGTGCCGCATTTACCCTTGAAGCAGCAGCTCAATACTTTACACACACAGACTCTCCGTAAATTTCTGTTGCGTGACTCTGACAATGACGGTGTCTGCTATTAGGCTGTGGTCAGCAGCAAGACAGAGGGAAGCGGCTTTCACCAGCAACACGTGTGGCTAATTTTAGGCTCGGCCTTTGGCCCTGCCCTCTGTGGTCTGCACTCTGTCTAACTGCGCCCCTGCTCTCAGCTCACTGCCCTCCATTGCAGTCGCATCGGAGGCTGGCCAAATCCCAAGGACATTCACCAAGCTCTGTGCGTTCCCTCCTGCTGTTCCCTGTGTATAAAGAACAGGTTCTTTACACATCAAACATCTATGACTCTTTTAAGAAGATATTTATTTTCTCTTTCGACCCATGATTCCTATATTGGAATTAGTTGATCCTATGTACCAGGCTTGTGTATCTTGATTTCCAAACTGCACTTAGCCACTGCATATTGCATTATAATAGAGATTTATTAAATACCTTTAAAGCAGTAGGTGAAAAAACAGCTAACATTAAGGAGTTAATTTATGAACAAATATTACTAATGTATTCTTATAAATAAATGTAAATACTTATGGAGAGAAAACTATTCAAACCTGAAAAAAATGTTCAAAAATTATCATTTGGATAATATTTAATACTTTAGTATTTATATCTATTCTTTTATAAACATGACAGATGTCACTATGTGACTCTTAAAATATCTAAATATTTACTAAATCAACTTAAGTAGCATATCTCGTCTTCCTTCCCAGAAAGTAAATGTAAAAGGAAAGAAAGAAAAGAGAAGAAAAGAAGTCTGGATCAACAGAATTAGGGGATAGTCCACGTGGGGGCTGACTGCCTGAGACTGACATCAGAGAAATGGAATTCTGTGACCTTGGAACCTGCAGGACCACGACAGAAAACCGGAACCAGCGACCCTGTTAGTGAGTAAACTCACGTCTTTTTAAATGTCAAGACAAAACCTTTGTACAGCAAAGACACCAGGACACAGGTACCTCCCAAACTTTTAAGCAATTTATACATACATACTAATTCAAATTATATTCAAAATTATCATTTTAAATAATAGTAAAAATGTCATTTCAAATGGGTATATAAAGTGAGATACAACTGAACATATTACAGAATACAGTTAAGATTCTGTTAGGTTATATATTCAATTTTATATTAATTTATAACTCTCCCCTTCATTCCTTACCCAAGTAGCTGTTAAAAAAACAACCCATCTTTACTCTACAAAGTTATACATGCTGAAAAAAGGTACTTTTATTCAAAGCACATTCGAATTTAAACATTGAATTTCTACTCATTCTAAAGGCTGCTATTAAAAATTCAGTGTAATTCCTTGGCCTCAAAATATGACCAATTAACATATGCATCATGGAAAGGAAAAATACTTAAATCCTATAGGTTTGTTTCATAATATGAACCTTAATATTGCCCCATAATGAGATTATATCCTCAAATTATATTATGATGCTTAAAAATGTCATAGTGGCACCAGAAAACACTACTACTAAAGTGTCCCACTTCCATGATAATTTGTTTCATCCAGACACTATCCCGAATATGGTGCTACCTGCTCGGTCCGGGCATCGACATGCAACATTGACAAAATTTTTTGCGGACCAGAAAATCCATCTTTGAGGTTAGAGTCACTTAACATATGTTGCGATCATCATAAAGTTTAATCTCTGGACAGTGCCCTTTCTTTCATATTCTTGGGGGCAAAGACTTGCTATAAAACCCACATAGGGAAAACTAAGTAAGGGCTCTACTGGGTTTGTATCCCAGCTTCACACACTCATCAGCTGTGTGTTCTTGAACAAGTTAACATACTCTCTGAATCTTGTCCTCCCCCATCATAAAGCCTACATTGCAGAATTAACATCAGAAATAAAGAAATCATTTTTTCAGTGAAATTATAGAATGTTGCACACAGTGGAATGCAGAACATGAGTAAACAGTGTCATACTTAGTTTCACTTTTTACTAACTAAAGAATACCTTTTCTTTACTGGTTTTAATTTTCTGCCATTATTTGTCCCCTTTTTAGTTTCTTCTATCTTTCCTTAATCTAAGACCTTTCTCTAACATGCCAAATAATGTGACAAAAAAATTTCTTCTTTATTTTATTTCATAACAGCTTATTTTACATATACAGTTTTGCATATTAGAAGGTGATGAGCTGAACATTTCATCCTTTCTGGAAAAAAATGTGTAATCTGGAATTTTCCAGTGATACCAAAGTTTTGGGGGTTGACAGAGTTTTATGGATTTACCGTGCACGTAAACAATGATACTGCACAATTCTAGGCCAGTGCACTCCCAGAAGCATCAGGAATGTTGGTGCTATTGGAGATTCTACGGGGGGCCAGGAGTTGTTGACTGTTTCGCTCAGTACTCCTTCAGCCTTGGGTGAACCCCACTGCTTTCTTGAAATCTCCTCCTATTCCTTCTGTTTATTTACCTTTTCATTTATTCATTCTATCAACAAACACTGTGGAAGAGCCTTTTATGTGCCAATTACAGTGCTAAACAGATGAGAAATAACAGGATAGTCTTGAAAATGGTTAACGAAGCTGATTGTCTCATGAAGAGAAAACCAACTGTTCAGCTTTGTGGCTGAGCTGTTCAGAAAGTGGGCTAGACAAATGATGTGGCACTTTCAGGGGACACCTAACTTTAGCCCGTGGGGGTCAAGGGGGACTTCCCTAAAAAAGTGATGCTTAAATTGAGAGCTGTAGTAGAAGTAGGAGGAGCCAGGAAACCAAGAAGTTTCCTTCTACTTCCATCAGTACACTGATTATTCTGACTGTGGCTGAGAGACTTCTTTACCTGGTGTTCTACCATCATCCTGGGTGACTTCAAAGTCCATGGAGAAAGCCCAAGCAACATCCAGACTATTAATTCACTGATTCCTCAGTGCAAGTGACATTGCCTACTTCCTCTGTCAAAACACAGGGACAGACCAATGATAAATTCCCTGCTTCAGACAAAACATATTTTTCATACTTATCTTATTGAACACGGAGTATTTATCTATGTTGTTTCCCTGGATTTCATTTTCCTTCTCTGACAAAAAAATAAGTCCTAATTTTTCTTATATCATTCTGTTTTCTTCATCTCAGAATCATTTTTTTCCCCTCTTTTGATCTGGTTCTTAGCCCAGCCCTTAAATATTGCTCATCCTCAGAAACCTACTTCATTTTCTTCTCATCCTCCATACGCTACAGGGAATGGCTTCAGTAGTGCTCTCTGTGCTGATGACTCACCAATACCTCTTCCCAGCTGAGAATTCTAGACCTGTGTCCACTTAAGCTTCTTGAGCGTTTCCCTTGAAGTAAAATGTGTCCAATCTCATGATCTTCCTACTCAAACATTATTGCTTGTTCTGTAGAGTCAAGTATTCCCTATCTTTGAATAGTATTACTATGAACCTTGTAGTTCAGAACATGAGATTAGATCAGAATCCTCATATTTCCTTTTTATCCATTTCCGGCTGAGCTTCCTGGCTGGACAGGGCCACTGCAGATGGGCAGAGGTCCTAGCTGGGGTCTCTGCTGAGGGGCAGGTTTCAGCGGGAATGCAGTCGATCACTGGATTTTGCCATTTTGTGAAACAATACACATTCCTCCGCTATCTCCCTCCCCTCCACTGCCCTTCTCTTCCTTCTTCCACCTTTTCTTGTTTTATTTGGTTTCCTTCCACTGGTTTTAGTTGAATTCCTATCTCCTACAATGAAAGGAGTCATTACTTATATATAATGGTTCTGTTTCATCCACGTCTCCATTATTTACTCCCAATAAGGACAGGGGGTGAGGGCAGAGCATGAGCAGACTAAACTCACAAGAATAAGATCAGTACACAGCTCTTAGGACTGACGAGGTGAGAGGGCTTCACATCGCGTTTTTAAAGGATGTTTGGAGTGATGAAACTAAACTGGGGGATGATTAAGGAAATAAGAGAAAGCAGAAATTCCACTAGAATCATACTATGTGTCTGTAAAAGAAAATTTTTGATAGTTCTCCAAATCTAGATAAATGCATATCAGAATTATTTAAACTTTAAACCTACTCCTTTGGGCACTGTTATCATTATAGGAAGAAAGTTTCCCTGTCAGCATTTTTTTATACAATTAATAACCCTCCATACCATTATATTCATCCTTTATTAAGGCTACTAAATAACTGCCTTCTTTGCATATTTATACAATGTCCACCTCATTATGGATGTTCAATGTATCCTTATTAAGAGGGAGAAAATCATAATTTACAAAGAGCAAAACAAATTTACAAAGACCTGTAATAAGTTTCTTTTAATTCCCTTAGATAAAGCACATATTTTGAAACAATATGTTTTTTAAACTTATACAACAAACAAGGTGTCATAAAATTTATAAGCAAATTACTACTACTAGCTAATATTTAATGTCTGCTTAGTATATGCCCCATCATGGTTTTAAGAGTTTTAAATATTTTAACTCATTCAGTTCTCACAACACCCCGACTCAGATATTATCAGGAGACTAAATTACAGCACATTCACGATCTTGTACAATATCATACAGTTGACATAAGTAGGATTTGAGGCTTAGCAGCCTGAAAATAATTTTAACCATTATATGATGAGGCTTCTAAATAATCATCTAATGCATGCTCCGTATTTTATAGCAACAGAAATGAAGGCCAGGTGGAAATAAATGACTAAAATGGTCACATGTCCACGTAATGATGGAACTATGACGGAACCTCTCAGTGCCCAGATTTCCAGTTCCAAACTCTTCCTGCTTTGTCTACAGCCAAGTTCCCCAACCTAAAATCATGGCGATTTCAACCATCCAGGCATTTACAATTTCTTCCAATTTTAAGTGTTGTTGTCATGTTCAACATGGCTAGACTAAACCACATTTTCCCGGTTTCCTTTTTGTATATTTCTGGTCAGGGCGGGCCACACAGAGATTCTCCAGTGCAGTTCTGTAGCTCACACTGGTTGTCACCGATTAGCTCTCTGGTCTCACTGGGGTGAGTCTGGAGCTGCGTCTGCAGTTGATCCACCCTTCCGCGGATTCTCCTTCAGCTTCTCTGACTCCTGGGCCAGGTGGCCCAATGTCTGTATTTAGCTACAGCACAGAAACCAACAGCAAGAACAGCAACAACTCCCGTTCCTCTGGGCGCCTCTGCCCAGAATTTCTGAGGCACCCAGCCCTGTCATGGGAGTCCGTTTGTTCAGATGGGACGCTGGCTTGTTCTTAATCGCCTTACAACATCTTCCATCACCACCTGTCGGCCAAGCCCCTCTTCTCATTACGAAATGGGCTCATTAACAGACAGGCCATTACGATAGGGATGGAGATTATTCGTAGGGTAAGCAACATGAATTTCTGCTCGCGCATTCACTGTTGAATGCCCCTTTTGGCCAGCGGAAGAAACCACCACCAAACCCCCATTATGGCGCCAGTTCCTGAATGATCCGTCAGCCACCTGGTGCCAGGTTCATCATATTAGACATCTTCCGACATGACAGGCACAGCACTTTGGCCTTACTGGAACGGACATTACTCTAGATATACATTTGCAGTATGTTGCCCAATTACTGTTTATAGATTTACTGGATATCTTATCCACAGTTCTCTGTATAACAGCCCTCTGACCATGAAGTTCATGTGACAGCAAACAAAATACAGTAATACATGAATGACCTTGGAAGTGACTAGTCTGTCATGTCCTCCATCCTGTTGAAGCAGTTAGCTTGATGGAGTAATGGGATGGCTCATTGGAGTCTTAGCTACGTACTAGCTGGGTATCAATTAGGAGAAGAATGAACATTAGCCAAACACAAAAGAAGGACTTTGTGTTCCCTTAGGAGGAAAAAAGTGAGCTTCTTTTTGGTTGTATTTAGTATAGTTACATCATATTAGGTGGAAGTTTGACTTTGCCATTATTTTCATTTGAAAACTAAGTATGATTTAAGGAGACATTTATAGGTTCCACATTGATAAGAGTGGATTATATTGGCTCTATAACGTGCCAGCTTGGCCATGCTGAACCGCATTTCCCAGAATCCCTTTCCCTGCATATGTCCACTTAGGTGGGCCAAAAGAGCTCTTGTAGGGTGGAAGTAAAGCAACAACTATTTTGTATGCTGCACATTTTGTTGTTGGTCTGATTCCTTAGCCTACTGGCATGAGGTAGCAGGCAGGCCTACAATGGCTACACCTCTCCTTGCATCTTCCTTCGCCCCTTCTAACTTTTGGGCCAGGTGTTTGTGTTTTGCTCCAAGGTGAAGGGCCCTACCTTCCCTAGGGTTTTCATACCACCAAGGTTAGAGCCAGCAAGAGATGGTCTGTGTTCCAGTTCATCCCCCTGGGCTCGAGCTTGTGTTTATGAGTTCTAGGTTATTTATGATCTCCCCCTACATGTCCATCTTCCCTGCCCAACTGTCTTCCTTGTGACTTCGAGCTCCAGCACTAAAGCAAAGACCACACTCGGTAGAGGCAGCTTTAGTAACCCCTACAATTGCATACGGCTGTATCCTTGTTATGGATAAATGCATATATCCACATTGCTCTCTCACGCTCTCTCTCTCCCTCTATTTCCTGTGGTTCTGCTTCTTGGATTGAACTCTGACTGATACAAACAGGTCATAAATAAATTCACATTCAATTAAATTGCCCTCATGAAGTATTTTTATAAAATTAACAATGTTTTCTCATTTTATGTCTCATTTTGTCAACATAGGTCTACTGATTTGAAACACACAATTGAATTTACCAATGACAAACTAATTTCAGCCAGTTTAGTAAACACCTCTCTAAACATATGATCATATGTAAATATGCTTTAATGATCTTGTCACTATTGTAACAGCTTGTATTTCATGGTACTGTCTCTTTTCCTCTGCTCAGCAAAATTATATGAAGTAAATATTACTAGTAAGGCCACTTTACAGAGTGAGAAAACTGAGGCTTAGAATTATTCATTCTCCTTCAAATCCTACAGCAAGTAAATGACAGGATATTTAGTTTTATATTCTGCTAATTTATGTTCAAAATGCTGCATTGCTATTCAGAATTAATTAATTTATTTTCTAATATAGAATTTATAAATTAAAGTGTTTTGTTGTGAGAATAAAATATGACATGCGCAGAGCCTCAAGTTTATAGGTCTTCAATTGTGTGCTTGGAACATCTTAATTGCTGATGTTATGATTATCATTAGTATTTTAATCTGACAGCTCTTGGCATGATTGTCTCATAATTAGCTTCATGCATCTTGTCTTGTGTTTTCAGTAATGATGTAAACCCAGCACACCAGAGAGAAGCGAATGTGTAGTACCTCAGTTCTTTGGATTTAGACTGGCTGGGCTGAGCCCCTGCAAATCATATGTTCTTGATAAAATTATGTTTTCAAAGCTTTGGCTCCCTCACCTCTAATCAGACCATCATAGCAATAATTGCCTTCTCAGGCTACTGCTTGAGTTTCACTCTTGGAGCAATGGGAAGTCACTCAAGTATTTTAAGAAGGAGAATTTCTATCGACCCTTTTAAAAGAGGGTTTTGTCTTGTGTATGAAGAAGGGAGGACTGAGGCACAAGAGAAGACAAGAAAAGTAATTAGCAGGTGGCAGCATGTGTTGGAAAGATGCAGTGATGTCTTTGACTAAGATGGTGGGTCAGTAGAGTGAGGATTTAGTGGTAGAATTCACTGAACCTGGTTTTAAGCAGAGAATAAGAGAAAGAAGTGAAGAAAGATCCCCAGGTTTCTGCACTGAGCAATAGGGGAATGAAGTCACTACAAACTGAGAAAGTAAAGACTAAACGAGGAGTATATTTTGGCCACAGCATTGGTGATGATGAAAGAGGTAAACAAAAATAAACTGTCTCACTCACATTGTTCCCTGGAGTAGGAATTTCATTTACCTGCTTTATTTGTATAAATATTTCAAGTCTGAGAGCCTAGCAGAATAAACCAGTGAAGAGAATATTATGAGAAGGGCATTTTAATAAATGCCCAGATATTTTAAAAAGAACTCTTTTATTGGTTATCTGTCAATGAACAATCTTACATCACTCTCTAATGTATTATTAATTTCTTTAAGGATCTGAATGAAAATATTGCTACAACACCCAGTTTTATTGTTTAATATCACCTCTATTAAGGAGAGCTATGATACTTTTCTACAGGAAGAAGTGATTCACACTCTTCCCTTCACATTTCACTTTTCTTTGTGCCTCTGGTTAGATTGCTACCTGATTACTATATAGTATCTCTTGTGGGTAGTTTCTCACACTCAAGTCTCTCCTGCCAAACTTGCTAAATGCCCTAAAACATTCAAGTGCTTGGATCACCCTGTACTTATAAAAAAAATGACTACCAAAAAATGTCTAAGTTCCTTCACGTAGTATTTCAGAAAAGGCAGGTGATATGGTACAAAAAGACTATATAGGAATCAGTGAAAAATTATACTGAAAATGAAATCCATAGCCTTTTTTTGCATATTCTTTGAGCCAAAAATTGAAACATATATATAACTGGAGAAGTACTATATCAAGGAAGAAGTAATGAAGATAAAACTTGAAGTACCATCCTGTCTTTAAAAATTTAGATATATTTATTTCAGCTTTAGCAAATCTTTAATCATAGGATTTAGCAATTAAATAACGCTAGTTTATGATTTTCTCGATGACAGTGTGGCCATCTTGACGCCAAGGACTACGGTGTTTAATTTTATCTATGCCATTCCTAGACAAAATAGATGCTCAAGAAGCACCTGTTGACAGGATGCAGTGCAGACTGAGACCTGACAGTATTAAAAGCTTTATATATTCAATTATTGCTGCTGACATGTCAGTGGCATGACATAGCTGTAATTGTCAGTGTGATGTTATTATTGCCATTTGCTAAATGGAGCACCTGCTTGGCTCAGAGTCTCTTGCACTGTCTTCTGCAGGGTGATGAAACACTTGGAGGGTGTCGGCCAGCGTGGATAAATTTGTCATTGGGTATAACCCTCGCTGGGTCATTCCGGTGTAGGTTAAAAAGAAAAATGACTGCCATGCTGGTGAGAGGTATATTCATTTGGTAGCCCTCATGCTGAACCCTCTGCACTGCAGGCAAAGGCTGCAGGCAAAAGCCTTAAGTCCAAGCTTCAGGGAACCCTTCACCCCACTGCTCCTTGCTCCTGACCTAACATTCATCTTAAGAGGTGAAGCAAGAGTTCATGTCCCTGGCTCCTTCAGACTTGGAATTAGAACCGGGCTCCCAGTCAGGCTGTCAATTACTGCCAACTTACCGGGCTGAGGGAAAAGGCTTTATGGCCTCTTAGATTCAGAGAAAGAAAAAAATGGGGTGACTATGAGCTTGGGAGATGCGATCAATATGCATATTCTGTTCTGCCATTAATTTCATAAAGCTCTCTGCCTCAGAGAAGTCTGTTATCACTCTGACAGCTAACAGAAAAATATTATAGGGCATGTGGTGTTCACAGACCCGTTTCCAGATAAACTGCAACTTTCCCCAAATGATGCCTCTAAAGCAGTGGTATATTAGAATCAAACTGGAGTGTATATCAGAAGCATGTAGAAGACTCCTTAAAGCACCCCCAGAGATTTTCACTTAAGGGGTCTAGGATGGCATCTGACGATTGGCATTTCAAATATGTTCCCAGGTGAGGATGGTACTACTGATCAATGGACCACAACTAAGGAAACACAGCTTTAAACATTACTGCAAAATTTAATTTTAAGTTCATTTTGTTCATCAGTTGGTACAAACATGATACATGTACTTTAACCTTAAAAAAATGAACACAGAAAAAACTACATGAAAGCGATGATGAATCCTGAATGTGGAAGGTGCATTACAGAAACAGACTCTGGAGGCAAGGACAGCTTTTCAGTGCCCACACATATTCTAGAAGAAAATGAGGGGGGAAGAGATGAGTGGCACGCCTGACATTACAGAAAAGCTTATTTGTGCCTAATGCAATGGGGAATTTGTTTAAGAAAAATTCACTGACCCTTCAGTAAGCCAAGCTCATGAAGTCCATAACTGTCGGCTGAATACATGCAAATAAAGAACACTAGATGATAATGCAGGCAGAAGTCCCGTAAATGGTGACATACCTTCTACCATTCTCAAAATTAAAGAACAAACTGTTTGACCTAGCCTTTTGTGAGCTTTGGGGAAAAAAAAAATTTTGTTTAATTTCCTATGTTTCTGTCTTTCCTACTTGAAGAGGCTAACCCAGTTGCATAGCTACAGGTTATTTTGATAACCTGATTAAAAAATATATATATATGCTTAAATGTTTAAAGAAGATACTATAGTTGATTCCAGTGATTCCCAGTTGGGGACATTTGGACCCACAGAGGACATCAGGTCATGTCTAGAAACCTTTTTGGTTTTCGCAGTTGGGGAAGTGGTAAGTGGTCTTTAGTGGGAGGAGGCCAGGGGTGCTGTCAAACATCCTACAGTGTCCTTCTACAAAACAGTCCCCCACAACACAGAATTATCCAGGCTTAAAGTTAATAATGCCAAGGCTGAGAAACAAATGGGCCGAAAAAAATTAATCTCTTCGCACGCATTGTCTCTGATGTAAAAAAATAATAAAATAAAATAAAATAAAATAAAATAAAATAAAATAAAATAAAATAAAATAAAATAAAATAAATTGCGTCTACAGTACGGGATTAGAGAATCTCTCCCGCAGTTTGGTCACGCCCTGCCTTCAACCTTACGGTTACAGACCTGGCATCTTGCAATGTTATGCATGAAGTGAATATACTAGAATATCAAATAAATTTCCCATCTCACATGGAGTACAATTGACCTATTTCTTTGTTTTCTCTGTTTTAATAGGTAGTCACTGTCATAAAATAGACTCCAACTGGCTTTGACTCCCTCCCCGTGATATTGATGACCGCCATCCTGATAGGGACTGACAGCCAAAAACGTACAAGACCATCTTTCCAAATTTTACTGAAGCAATTCAAGTTCATTTGTCTTTTTAAATATAATTGGTGTATTAAAAAATTATAAACACAATTGCCCAAATGAAAGCATTTTGAATAGACTTCTCAACGGAAGGTTTTTTTTTTCCACGCTTCAGTGAGAGTGATTCTTTTTATCAGTCAAAGTAAAAGTAAATCAATATTTATGTCATCCAAGAAATCTGACTAATGCTAGGAATCACTGAATAGGCAATTACATTTCAAATGCAAAATTTAACAAAATAATGATATAATGCAGGAAGCAAATGAAGTAGCAATACAGTAAAACCAAGCGCATTTCAAAGAGCTCACTGATTTGAAGCTTTTCCACAATCTTTTTTCAAACCTCCTTTTGATATTCATAAATTCAAATTAGATAATAGAAATGATGAAAGAAATAAAAGATGTCTTAAAGGTATCATCTTTCAACATAATATTCTTGGGTAGTTTATAACTAAAAACAGTGGCAGCTTTATCTACTTTAACAATGAGCTTTAGGGAACAAGGTTGAAAAGTAGGCTCGGGAAGAAATGTCAAGTTCATTAAATGCTTAAGACATCATAAGTAGAGAGTTATTTTTTATAAAGGTGTATATATTTCTCCTCTACTCCAAATTCTAACATATGTTTATTAACCTAAATTATCTCCTTCCCGACTGTCAAACTGAAAAAAAGAATATGACTCAATAAGTTCACTCTTCTTTGAATTTACTTACTTGCTAATTATAACTTTCAAGTTAGTTTGACATATTATTCCTCTAACATTCAGCCCAGGATCTAGAATCCAAAAGTAACAGATAAACTCTGCTAAGTCACCCCACTCTCTAAATGATTGTGCTTATTTATAAATTTGTGTATTTCTATGCATATCTGTATTTCTATATCTAAGTAGATCTGCATATTTAATTTTCTAAAGTCACGAGTCACTTTTTATTACATAAAAGAAAATGTTCCTTCAATAAATTACACTTTATGCATCTATCCCACTCATAATTGTTTGAACGTTTACTTTCTTTCTTTTTTGGCTAGGAGTTCTTCCCAGGCACTAAAGATAACCAACTGTGATCTGCCTGAGACTTTCCCAGATTTAGCACTGAAGTTCCATGTAAGATTGAAAGGAGAAAGTTATATAGAAAGTTATATATAACCTTTCGCTCCATCTAGCCATAATGTCAAGAGCTTTGTAATTCAATAGGTAGAAGAGGAGAGAAACACATTATATGTATGTAAGTTTACACTGCAAAAGCAATTCTAAACACATTGATCCAAATAATCCCGAAGTTGAGCTCTCTGAAATCTTTGGACTCAATTCTCCTTAAACCTTTGGTTCTAAATATCTAGGAAGTGATGTAAGAATTATAGTTGACTCAAAGTCATGGATTCGAGCTTGTTGTCTCAGGTTATTTATTCTGTTCACTATCCCCTGCATTTATTTATGTTTTCTCCGGCCTCTGAACCTTCGGTTTTCAGGAAGGAAACTGTCACAAGCAGGTCTTTGTATTCTACCCAGGGAGTCCATGTCCTAGTGATTCTGATTTTACTCCCGTCCTAAATCTTAGACATTCTCCTATTCAACACATCTAAAGTTTCCATGAATCCACGGAAAAAAACAAAGGTACGATAAATGGCAGAGTTGGAAATGGAATGGTTGAACATTCATTACAAAGTCAGATGAGTTCTTTGTCATTTAAGGAAACAGAAGAGACTGGCATTAAAATACGGTTCATTAAAAGTGAATTTTAGCCTGACCATTTACAGTGCCAAAACATCTGGAGACTATTCTAATTTATACTGGAATGCCGTCAAAAATATTTGAACTCCTAACTAAACACATGGGAATTACTAAGTAGAAGGCTTTGGGTTTGGTACTGAAGTGATGTATATTATTTATTTTTCAGAATGCTGCCATATATCAGCCTAAGTACCCTTCAACACAAACTCAGTTATGCTTTTTGACAGTGTTCTTCTCTCTTCGCCCTTCAATTTTTACCTTACCATTTTTGCTGGAATAGGAGTTGACAAATAGTTCAGGGAAATAAGCGATTAAGTAAACTAAACTCATCCCCTCCCCGCCCCCACCCCCACCAGATTGCTTGATTTTATCTAAAGAAAAAAAGTTAAGAGTTAGAGCTCAGGAAAGGAACAAGGCACAAGGGTCCTGGTAAATCTGATGCAGTAGGTGGTCTCTGGAGAGGCATCCCTTTCTGTCCTTGCAAAACTCACCTAACTCAGGAGCCACCACAAACAACATTCACATTTTCCTCTTCAACATTTGAGCTGAGGTTGTTTATTTACATGAAGCTTTATAACATCTTTAACCTTCTCATTTTTTATTCTTCAGGATGTATTTTTGAATAATTAAGTGGCAGTTCTTTAGAAGTGAAAACTTCACAGTTGACTTCAGAGAGTGAGTCAGGGGTGTGATACGTGGCAATTCATAAGGAAAAAAATCCTTTGGCAAGAAGCAAAGGCTGTTTTATCTCTCATTCCTATTGACTGGTAATATAACCATTTTATTCTCCTAATACCCTTGTTTTACTAGGAAACACATACAGACACACAGACACGCACACACATGCACACACCACAACTAGACCTTGCTAACAGTTTCAGCACCTAATTTCAATTTTTATCTTAATGCGAAGACTCTCCTGGTCTTATCAGTCAAGATAAATCAATCCCTTCCTTGTTGTTATTTTGTTTTTGTTTTTGTTTTTGTTTTGTTATGTTTTTTCACTCACTGGGCCATTGAAACCTCTACTGACTCATTCCTATCTGCTCTGTATGAAAACATATACCTCCTTTCCCAACTCCAAGGGTTTACATACTTTTCAAGGGCAAAGACTTTGGCCCCAGTGTATTTTCCGAATACCAAGTACAGTGCCCAACGAATGCTTGAGATGAGACACCATATGCCGATGATCAGCAGAGTCAGCCAGGGTCACCCGTATTTTACACATAGTGCAATTCACACTCCAGTTGATAAGGACTTACGGCTGTATATGTGGATCCCCCTTTTAATATTTTGTTTAGCAACATATTGGATGTCATCGTAAGCTACTATCCAGTTTACTCACTTGCTGTTCACCCACTCACTTAAGAAACACGTATCGGTTAGCAGGCATTCATGTAACAAGCACTGTGTGCCTTATCGTTGAATGTCTTACCCACGCCACCATGAGCAGAGCCCGGGTTTCAATCCAGATGTCAGAAGCTTGGTCTGTTTAATCTCTGTCCTTTTTCTCACTCCCCAAACCTTGGGGTGACTTTTACACACTGAGTCAAATCAGCTTGGTATATATTTTGTGAATGACAGCTAAAATTGATATTCATATTTTTCTTCTCTTCTTCTTCTGTTTTAAATCCTCTCCTCTGTAACTCCTTTCCAATGCTAAGGACGACACCTAACTTGTTTATAAAATATTCATAAATAAAGCAGGCGATGTGACATTTTATTTGTATCTCTATGCAGAGCTGATAGTCATCTGGTGCATGCTGATAGGAAGAGGCTTCTTGTTCATATCTGCTGCCACTTCTTACTGTCCACTGTGTGCTGTTTTCTGTAGCAGCTCCCCATGTCTTATGCAGGGCCTCATGACTGGGCTGTCCCAGGGGAACCAAGACCTTTCTAACGTCCCACTGCTGGTGTGACACTCAAGGGGTCAGTTGCCAACCAGTGGGGCAGATGGGGAAGGACTGACCACACCATGTACTTCCTATCTTTTACTCTTATTTCCACAAAAAAAATTTTTTTTTCTTTTCTCCTGGTAAACACCTCATTTTCTTTCAGGAACCTCTCCCCACCTCTTGAAACTGCATGAAGGCTTGGTAGGGTGTGATGCCCAGGGTGCTGTTGGTGTCCCCTTTGTCCTGCCAATGGGTGCCCATCTAGTTATCACTTGTAGAAATTCGCATCTTGAGCAATGACACAGAAAAACTCAAAATAAGGGAACAGTTTGTCTCACCGGCAACAGCTGCCAATACACGTCCGTTTCTGTCACAAGTGTTCGCCTGGGTGGCTCTGGTTCGGTGCTCTCTGAGGGGCCTTTCTGTGACTCCACACCTTCCCACATTCCTTCACTTGTGTCAGTGTTATCAGCTGAATTGTGTCTTTCAAAAGCATGTTTAATTCTTAATCCCCAGTACCTGGGAATGTGACTTTCTTTGGAAATAGGGTCTTTGCAGATGTAATCAATTTAAGATGAGATCATTAGGGCTGCCCCAATCCAGTATGACTGGAGTCCTTGTAAGAGACGGGGGGACAAACACAGGGAATACGCCATGTGACGGCAGAGGTGGAGATTGGCATGACTCATGTACAAGCCAAGGATTGCCGGCAGCACCCTTCAACACATCAGCCCTAGAAAACTAATACAGCCAGTTATTCCGAATTCTTAAAAAAAAAAAAAAAAAAAGGCTTTAAAAAGTCTTAAAGGGGGTGAGGAAGCAGAAAAGGGTAGAAGGTGCCAAATGTATGGTGGCCCTGGCTGGGCTGCTCAGTGGATTGCAGCACTGCCCCATATACCAAAAGGTTGTGGGTTTGATACCCTGTCAGGGCAGGCGCACGAGGCAACTGACTGACGTTCCCTCTCACGCCGATGTTTCTCTCTCTCTCTCCCCACCCCCTTCCTCTCTCTAAAGTCAATGAACATGTCCTCAGGTGAGGATTAAAAAAAAAACAAACTGTATGGTGATGGAAGACAATTTGACTGTGGGTGGCGGGCACACAGTGCAATATACGGTTGTGTATCATAGAGGTGTGTGCTCGAAACCATAACTTCTTATTACCCAGTGTTACCCCAAGACGTTTTTTAAAAATCTTAAAGAACCTGGTTGTCTTTACTAGCTGAACATCAGTTTAGGGCAGACATCATTTGGGTGACTGTGTTTACAAGGAGGTTGGGTCTCCTCTCCGGCCTAGGTGTAGTAATCCCATCCCAAGGGGTCACTCATTGATCTGAAAAGCCGCATGATCCAGCGCTGGCCCATGATTCACAAGGAGAGCCTGCTCCTAGACTTCTGGAAATGGGTTTTCCTCTTAAGGAAAGAGATTGGCATGTTAAAAAAAATGCATTTTTCCTACATGTTTAACCGTATGGTACAAAAACTGTTTTATGGGGTGTGGCAGATATCCGGTAACCATGTGAGGAGACATCACCAACACACTAAGTGCTTATCAGAAGTGGAATAACCTTGGACACCCGTATGAACCACTGCAGAAACCCTGGAATCGGCAGGCTCTGCGCTTCTTAGGAGAACTTAACAAACCTCATTACATTAGCCACTTCCTGTTGCGTATTCCGGAATCTCTTGTCAAAAGTGTCTTCACTACACAATGTCATAGTCTGGGAATTCTCTCAGTGCTTCAGTCCAGTAGGTCAGCTGGTCAACAAGAGTGGCATCAGAGATCAGATGCTCGAAGGTCATGTCTGATTAGTGCAAGAACTATTTACATCTGTCACCTGGTTATATAGTACATGATATGAATGTCTGCTTATCACAACTACAAAGTAATCAAATATTGATTACTTTGGCTACATATCTGGTTACAGATATCTGGCTACAGATATTGAAATGGTCACCTTGGAATCCCTAAAATGTTGTGAAAACTAGATTCTACTTTAGTCTTATTTTCACATTTTCAACGTGCCTGGGTCAAAGACTTTTGGATATTTTTAGCTTCTATTTAGGAAAGAATAAGAGTTTAAAACAAAAAAAAAAACTGAGACAAGGAAATAAAAAGACAGTGAAAAGGCTACATGAACAGCTCTAACATCATGCAAACATGGGATAGAGTAAGAGCTCTACATTTTTATTCCTGAAATCTGTCCCAAGTTTGCATGATATTAGACTATTCTTTTATTTTTTTGTCACTGAAGTCCTGAATCAAAGTAGAGCTGTCCACTAAACAATTGTTTTGGTAAGGTAGTCTCTTTGTGTAGATGTAAAGACATAGAATTTGGTTTGGGGAGAAATGTTAGCAAATGTCCTTGTGAGTCAGAGAGTTTTTATTCCCTTAAGAATAAAACATAGCTACGTGTGGGTTAGGAACTGGTCTTTCTTTGTATTTGCCTGCTCTGCCCTAAGCAGTGTGCTTGCCCTCTTCCTCATGCCTGTGCCCTCCTGCAAATCCACATGCTGTGTGGCCATGATCACTGCAGGAGGTGGGCGCTGGGACAGGGCGCAGCTATGTCTGAGCGGGTTTCCAGGGAAAGCCTTTCCACTTCCCCCGACAGGCTTCCCCTTTAGGCTCATTAACTGGAGCTGGGCCTCAAGACCATCTTTGGTCGCAAGGCAGAGTGTCAAAACAAAAAACAGAGTTCTTATGGTTCAATAAGATCAATCATTATCCACTGTAAACCAAAACAGGGTTTTTTAAACAAGGTACAAAGAACAAATGGACCTGAGGTGGGCAAATCGTGGGGTCTACCATATTAAACTCATTAATTAAGTTGTCTAGATGGTTCCTTATCGGAGCATTTTGATGAATATAATCTTCATTTGCCACAAGTTCACATACAGTCAGAAAAGAGTTAACATTATCTGTATGACCTCGATGAATTCGGACAGAATAAACAATACTTGATTAATGTGTTTTAATGGCTAGGCTAGTGCTTATTTGCATGTTGGCATTATAAAATATAAAGGCACTTTAATATAACACCTGAGGCACTAGAGTGGGGCAAAGACTTTGAACTTATTAAATGTTGAGTTCAATATTTTAGAAATTATAATAGGAAACCCTGAAGTTGCATATTGATATTTACTTAATAAGATTTCACCGTGTGTGTGTGTGTGTGTTATGGTATTTGGGGTGTCACTGATGCTGAGTTATCTTTTATATTCATGTTTTATTTTTATCACGGGCAATTTTTCATATTGTCCTATTATCATAGGAATACTTCCTAGAGAGAAAATGTATTTAAGCCACTACAGTAAATGTTTAACTACTATATCTTAGGTTATGTTTTGCTACATGATTTATTTTATCAAGTGTGAACATAAATGATGAATCACATCTTTTTGTAATGCTTACTGTAAATCCTGTGTATTGCAACATACTCTATTGAAGTGTGTTTTGTCCCTCTTATGCTAAAACATAACAAATACCTGCACTAGCAGGTAGCCGGTACCTGCCACGTGCCGGAGAGTGAAGAGATAAAGGGATGGAACGATAAAGAATGAAAGTTACCATCAACTCCCATGCAAATGCAATGCACAGAAGAGATCCTGATTTATATTTCTATTATATGAACTTAGGATTGCATTTCTGACTTTCACACTTTAAAGGAATTCCCATTTATGCCAAGGTGGGGTCATGGGGTTTGCCAAGCAGCTGTGTGGCTCCGCAGCCAAAGCCCAGCTGCGACTGTCAACTGTCAAAGGATATTAGAATGAGGCAAAACTTTCTGACGCCTATTTCCAGTACCTATTCTTGAATTCAGCCTATGAAAGTTTTGTAAAAATTAGAAATGATAACTTAGTTTGTTGCATCTATGCCTTGCAGGTAAAATTGATTTCTTTTGAAAAACAGACTAAAAATGCCAGGAATAGTTATCACTTATAAATCGAGTGATTTATAAACAGAACTTAGGAAGTCCTCTTTACTCATGGACATGAATTTAGAAACATTTATATGTATCCTTCTCCTTCAAACTATCAGGGTACCGCTTGACCCAGCAAGAAAAGGAAGGTGAATATTGTAAAGTCATTTTTCTGCTTAATGTGGTATATAAATCCTTGTTAGGCCAGATAGAGGGAGGTGGTTTGACCTTGAATATACAAGTCCTTCTACCCAAAACCCTCAAATAAAAGCCATGTTTTCAGCAAATGGTTTAATGAAGGGGGCTAGGGGAAGACTAAACAATACATACAGCTCAAGCCAATTTGTGAAAGGACCAATATCAGAAAACTGTGAGAAAAGTACATTAAAGCCAGTCTAGGAAAACCTGTTTTAGCTATTTACTGCCAGAGGCATGAGCAAGGGCAGAGACAGTGAGAAGGCAGGAGGAGGTCTGAGAGTAAACGCAAGGCCAAAGGCATGGGAAGACAGACTCAAGGACAGGGCGAGGCGAGTTGGCTGAGCGTAAGTCCTCAAAACTAAAGAGAAATATTTGTGTTGAAGGGAAATCTCATTCATTCAGGTACAATGCTCAGAAATGAGATACAATGCTCAGAAATGAGTGCGAGGTGTCTAAAATTCATCATTCCATGAATTCAGTATTTGGCAAGCTGCTTTTCACTAAATTGGCTTTTAAAGAATCGAGTGTTGGCTGACTTTGACAGCAACAAGCACCAGTACGCATTTTGGATTAAACTTTCCTTCTAATATGCATGGAAAGTATTCTTTACAGTAGTGTGAATGACTTTAATTCAATCAGCCCAACAGCTGGCTCTAAACTAGATGAGAAGGTAGGAGGTCAAGTTGAATTAAATGGGAGGCAAGGGACATTTGGTCTCTTCACAGGTGGAGAATTATTGTGATTAATAGAAAAAGATAGAGAACAAACCAAATATCTGGCAATAGGGCAAGGTTAAGTAATATATGGAATACAAATTTAGGCATTTATGTGATAATGAATATTTATCAACATGGAAAGATGCATTCTGTCACAGACTGTGAGGACAGAAACTTTATCTGCTGTGCTTACTATTAAACCTAACACAGTGCCTGATATGAAGGAAAAAAGGACCAGGTCATCAAATATAAAATATCACAGCATCTGTAAAAATATATATTTTGCAAAGAAATTTCCTAAGGTTTCAACAGTGCTACTGAAGTATATTTTTCAATAATTTCTCTGCAATTTCAACTTTTATCAATGAACTCTTTTTAATTTTTAATGAAAAGTATCATTAGACTAATAAGTTTTCATTGTTTTAAAACTGTTTGCAAACTTCTTGTCATCCTTTGGTATCCCTGACTTCAGGTTGTATATGTAATCATTTTTTTGCCATTTGTCTGATATATTCCATTGGACATACAAACATCTCATGACCGCTGCCTCCCTCAAAAAAGCAGCTCCACATCTTCATCCAGCAACTGATACCTAAGAAAACATATAGCATTCTGCTTAGATCTATTAAAGGTGTGCATATCATGACGATCCCAATTACATTCTGCTTTTATGCATATATAGTATATATTATGCAATGGATATGCGGAAAGGCTACAGAGAATCTACTGCACGTTAGATGACCAGGACTTATCATAAGAAAACAGAAGCTATGCTCAAAGAACCCTTTTGGAGAGGAGTAAAAATGCAAAAGTGTAAGCAGTGTTGGAAAATATTCCTTATAAAAATAATAGTCACTCCAGGGTCTTTCTTGGCATATAGGCTTTGATGTGGAGGCTCATTAATATAGGTTCATTAATAGTTAACAACGGTTTGTTATTCTCCACCCAAATTCACGTGTCGCTTCTGCTGTGTCCTCGGGTTTGCCGAGGTTAAACCTGGCTTAGCAGAACTCTTGCTTTGGAATGCTGTCCTCGGCTCCAAAGCATTAAAAGATTCTGTCAGCTGATGCTATTGAAATAATAAAATGTCTTTCCTACCCATTCCATTGTCATTTGTTTCTTTGTTCGAGGGAGGAATATTTGTATATTGCCACCTTTTTCACTCACAGCGATCAGTAGAAGAAAAAAGTTTGCTTAAGAATCAATTCTGGCTCAATTGTACAGGAATTTTTCCTTTCCTCACAAAGGTTATGTATTGTTTTATTTATTTCTTTTGAAAAATGATAAGTACAAAAAATGGATGTTTCTATTAGAAGAGGACCTGTGGGCATGATCTGGAGGTAAAAGTGAGAAAAGGGAAATTGATGATGCTTTATGTAACAATTCAAAGACCTATTGGTATCGCTAATAGGAAATTAAGCTTGAAGTCACAAAGCACATTCTCCATTATTCTCCTAAAAGCAGTTAGTTTAGACTACTATAAAAGAACTATGGGAAATAAGCTAAAGATCTGGGGGTCTCACACATGGAGGCCTGAAAGAACCAACTCTAGAGCAAGACTAATCCTTGAAGGAAGGAAGTGAAGATTTGCATTCTGAGGAATTGAATGCAAAAGTCCCAATTACTCTCCCTGTTATCACTATCTTTTCCCTTAGTTTGTTTTATTTTTATCATGGTATTCATCCCTATAGAGAGTAATATTGATTGTTTATTTCCCGTTTTCTGTTTGTCCTCTCCCTGAAATAAAATATAAACTTGAGGAGTAGAGGAGCTCTGTCTACACTGATTATTGACATAGCCTCTTCCCTTCCAGGTGCTTGGAAAAAAAAGTATTTCCTCAATAAACATTTGTCATTTGAATGTATGAATGTATAATATTAGGAGGAATTGAGAAACCAGCATTCTCATTCACATTTTAAAAATATTATAGTGCTGGAAAGCCAGAGTGTGATAATTAGAGGGAAGAGTAGAGTGTTCAGATAGAGATAAGAGCAGCTGGATCCCTCGTTGGAGCATTGTCCCAAAACGCCAAGGTTGTGGGTTTGATCCCTGGTCCGGGTACACACAAGAACCAACCAATGAATGTGTAAATGGGTGGAACAACAAATGATGTTTCTGTCTCTTTCTCCAATCAATGAATAAAAATAAAAATGAAATAAATAAGGAAGAGCAGTTGGGAGGAGGAGAGAAAATGAAACAACTATGATTTTGGCAGACTCAGATACAGATGTTAGAAACCATTCAAAAGGAAAATGGTCTCTGAAGCAGAGAAAATGGATTCTTGATTTACTTTGAGAAGAGCTGAGCTGCTCAACTTACTGTAAGTTCTCGCAGGACCTAACTTTTCATTTATGAGTTAGTTCTAAAGAAAGGTTATCCAATCCATATTTCCTGAACTGTGTCTAAGCTATGTTTTCATTCACAGTAATCGTAGAGTGTGTAGGACATCTGTATAGTCCTAAGTCTTTCTTGGCTTGCATGCTGGAAAATGTCAGTAGCTTATATCTCATGGGAAATGTGGTAAACATTTTAATTAGATACCATTCTGCTTCTGTCTCTTATGTTCTGGAGAAATGTGACTACTGTTATATGAGAGAATTCTACAGATAAAATGCAGAGAACGGAAGTCACTCCAACTTCTCCAACTTGCTTACTAGGCTATGTGCGTATACAAATAGCGGGCGTGTGTGCGTATAGTGTATGTATGTGAACAGTATGTATGTGCAGTGTATGCATGTGAATGCTGTGTATGTGTGTGTGTGTACATCTTTCCTGCTTTAGGATAAAAATGTTGACAGGATGACTTATTGATAGAGCATCATGATTTGTTAGCAAGTAGCTACTCAGGTTGTCTTCAAGTTCTACGTTTCAGATGATAAAAAGGTCCAGCAGGTGGTAAGCATTTTTCATCAAGTGGGCGTTCTGAATAGTAGCTATTCATTAGAGACCAGAAGACCCAATGAAGGTGAAAGGATGAGGTATTTATTACACATCGTCAGGGAGACACCAAAGTGACTTGTACAGAGGAAAGACCACCGGAAGCTGTAAAATTAAGCTCCTACAGGACGTTCTTCTAGCTTGAATGACTCAGACATGTGGGGAGTGCGTGGACCTAAAACCCAAGTGGTGAACTAGAGGATACACAAAGGAGGTTCCAAGGAGCCAGAAATATCAGGGAGATCATGGAGAGGAGGGAGCTCAAGAGAGAAAGATGAATCCCGTGATACTGTAAATCTCTGAGCTGGACATGTGGGGATCTGACACCAATAGGATATTAAAGGTTTTAAAACTAAGCTAGAATGTAGACCACTATCTAGGCTCAGAATGGCTGCTAGAAAAGGGACACACCAGTTGATCGAAGCAGTATTGCCAATGCATTAAAAACTGCACTGAAGTTGGAAACAACACAAAGAAAGTAGATCAGAGCTTTTACCTTAAATTGAAATAGGTCAATCCCTACTAAAAGAAAACCAAATTTCTTCTGATTTAAATGACTCAGAACTTCATAACATAATATTCAAAATGTCCAAGATATTATTCAACACGACTTGACATACGAAGAATCTGAAATTCTTAACACTTGAAGGAAAAATACTCAACAGATACCAAAAACAAAATAACAGAGTTGTATTTATCAGATAAAGACATTGAAACAGTTATTACAACCATGTTATAACAGGCAAATACAAACACTTGTATACTGAGTAGAGAGACTGAATTCTCAGCAGTTAGAATATATAAAGATGCATCAAATGAAAATTTTATGATTGAATAATATGATAATCAAAAATTCACTGGATGGTCTAAATAAGAGAGAAGAGTGACAGAGTAAAAAACAGATAAGTTCAGGATAGATCATGAAAAATTAAGCACTCTGATAAACAGAGAAATGTAGGGTTTTTGAAAAAATTAACAGAACCTCAAGGTCCTGTAGGACAATGTTAAAAGGTGTAAAACTGCTGTCATCTGAATCACAGATAGAGGGCAAAAATATGTGGTACAGAAAAAGTCTAAAAAAAAAATAAAATAACTGGAAACTTTCCTGATTTGGTAAAAGAAATAAACTTACGGAAACAAGAGGAAGGTTTAGGAATTAGAAACAGGATAAACTAAAAAAACCCACATGCAGACACATCATAATGAATTTACTAAAATTAAAGACAAACACAAAAATCTTGAATGCAGCCAGGCACCCTTTTACGTATACAGAATACTGACTCAAATGATGATATATTTCACATCAGAACCCATGGCAGTCAGAGGGAAGTGAAACATTTTTAATATGCTGCACAAAATTCTATGTTAGGACTCTTTATCCAGCGAAAATCATCTTTAGAAATGAAGGTAAAGTAAACATAGTCTCGGATGAAAGAAAACAAAGAGTATTCATCACCAATGAGAAACCTGTAAGTAAGGGATAAGGAAAGAGTAATAGAAATGTTAAGCATCTGCATAAATATAATAGACTACTCTTCGTTTGGTTCTTTAAAATGGGCATGATGATTAAAAGCAAAAATTATGACTTCTTCTGACTAATCAATATATGTAATTATAATATATGAGACCTACAACATAAAAGGAGAGTAAAAGAACCTACATTGGAGTAGGGTTTCTGTTTACTACATAAAATGATAAGATTTTTTAATATTCTTTGAAGAATATTAAAAAAATTAACTATAGGTGCCATAATCCATAGGGAGAAATCGCTGAAACACTATACAAAGTGGTATCATCAAAAACTCAATAGGTAAATTAAAATGAAATACTAAAATTATTTAAACAATTCAAAAGGAGGCGAGAAAGGGGAAACAAAAGAATAAAAAACAGAGGGTAAATTAGAAAATAAATAGCAAAATGGTAACACCAAACTCAAACATACTGATGATTTTATTAAATATAGTGATTTAAATTCACCAATTAAAAGGCAGGTTGTCAGAATAGACTAAAAATATCTACGTATTTTTAAAGTATCTATGACAACCCTATTTTATATATAATTATATAAGCAGGTTAACAGTAAATGAATTCCAAAAATGTGTTATGCAACCATTAATCAAAAGAAAGCTGGAGTAGCCGTAGATTAATATCGGACAAAACAGACTTCAGAGCAAAGAATATTATCCGTGAACAAGATGGACAGTATTTAATGCTCATTCTCATTTCCAGGCCTTTAAACAGAGTGGCTTAACTGGAAGGCCTGTGAGCTTGCGGCTGGCTGGCTTCTTTTCACCCTTTCAGCCTTTAAGTCTCAGCTCAAATATCCTCTCTTAGAAGAAGTCCTGTCCAACCACCCCTCTTCAGTCTTATCTTTTCACCCTACTTATCTCCTTCAAAGCACTACTCATAAGCTCTAACTTCTTTTTCTCCACTCCCTCCCCTACCTCTTTCCCCCTACTGGTATGTAAGCTTCTAGAGAAAAGTATCTACCTCATGATCCGCAACTCTTTACACAGTGCCTAATAAACTGCAGGCGCCTAAATAATTGTGGAATAAACAAATGATGGACTGACACAAACATACGGGTGGCCCTTGAGTAATCAGTCTACAACGTTGTAAGGATTAAACAAGATAAATGAAAGGAAGCATGTGCACAGTGGTCCTAATGGAGCACTGTTTGACAAATGTCACCAGTTGATACTGTCGTTATTTTTTAGCATCCAGAATAGTATAAATTGTGTTTTAAAAAATAAGTTACTGCCTTTTTACCTAGGTCATGAGTTAATTTATCGCCAACTTTCTGGCTCCAGCTAACTTCCATGTGGTCCTTATTCCAAAAATTGCTACACTGTGAAAAAAGACAGATTCCAAATGGGAGAGGTGAACAGCATCATTAAATAGTGTTCTTTCTACTGCTTCAAGCTGTTAGTTATGCTACCTCTATGTTTCGGTGATCACTTATTAACAATGAAAGTCTAGCGGATTCTGACTTAATAGTTCTTAAATTTTCAGTGGTAGGAAATATTTTTGATAAACAAGGGGGTGTATATGTGCGTGTGTTGGGGGGATAGAAAGAGAGAGAGAAAGAGATAGTAGAGAGAGTGCACGCACAGTTAAGGGGGCAAGTTTGATGATCCTATAAATTTAATAAACAATTATATTATGTCATATTTGATTCTCACACTATCAGACATCTTTGTGGTCCATTATAAATGAAGTTTTCTCCTAATTACATGTGATTTTTACGCTAAACTCACATATTTCTCTGTTATTTATACCAATTTTTCTTCATTGTTTTCATTCACTTTAAACTGATTTTATGTATTATATTATATTAATGTCTTATGTCAACTTAAATTCAAAATAGGAGGCAATATATAAATAATTAAAGAAAGTATTAAAATATAAACAATCAAATACTAATAAACACTAATTATAAACTCTGAGGAAATTTTAAATTGATCAAATATTTACACATAAAAGTGAAATTATAAGAAATACTAGAAGCTTTTATGATATTTAAATAGTTTTAGAGTTAAAAAATCCTTTCTATTATGTCTCAAAACCTAAACAATAAAAAAATAAGAAATTTACTCATAGAACAAAAATATTATATATGTGGGAAAAAACACCACATGCAACTCATAACAAAAGAGTGTTTTTGTTACTGTGTCAAATAAACCTTAAAATTAATAGGTTAAAAAAACTAACAATCCAATAGGAAAATGGGTGATGTACATGAATAAATAGTACAAAAAAGTGAAATAGAAATGGTTCTTAAGCATAAGAAAAGGTGTTCCATAGGTATTTCAGCTTTTGTGTACTATTTAGTCACATACTTCACCCATTTTCCTACTGGATTTAGTTTTTTTTAACCTATTGGTGGCAGGTGGGGCTGGGCAGGGCAGGGGAGAGTAATGGGGGGGAAATGGGGACAACTGTAATTGTACAACAATAAAAAAAGAACTTAAAAGAAAAAAAAAAAGACAAGGTGTTCCACCTCATCCCTGAGATGAGATGGACATTTAGCACTACAATGAAATCTTTTGCTTTTTAAAACCTATCAGACTGGCAGTTATAAAAATGTTGATAGTACACTGCACTGGCAAGAGAAAAATTTGCATATTGTTAGTGAAAGTGTTAGTCACCCAGTATCTCTCAAAGATGACCTGTATTAACTACCAAAGTAAGAAATGCACAATTCTTAGAGGTATAATATCCATTTCAACTATTTATTCTATAAATATTCTCACATGTGACATAGTGTTGACTAGGCAAAAACATAGATTCAAATATTGCAACAGGGACTAGTTCCATGGATTATTCCCCATTCACAGAATGCAATATTGTGCCATTGTTAAAAAGAATGAAACAAAGTTACATGTTCTGATGTAGAGAAGTGTTAATATGTATTATCACATATTTTTAAAAGCAGTATTCATGTGAGTTTGTACAGTATCATCTTTTGAATGGTAAGTGAGGAGCAGAGGGAGTTGTTGAAGGAAAAACCATGTCTGTTTGTGAATACATTATCTCTGAAGGAAATACGAGGTCCTAATAATAGTACTTGCCTCTGGAGAGGACAGCTGAGTGGCTAGGAATTAGGGTAAAGAGGAAGGTTTATTTTTTACTACATGTATTTTCTATCTTTGAAATTTTGTATCATTGGCTTATATCACTGATGTTCCCTCCCTGTCTTGCATTAAAAGAGAAAAGTACTACCGGTAGAGGAGAAACAAAACCCTAGAATTTTCAACCATGGCTATACACAATTAGAATCACCAGGGATATTTTTAAAAAACTACATTTATCCAAGTTTCACCCCAGATGATAAAATTGAAATACAGGATGTCTAGACTGGGGTCATGATCACGTATGTGATTATATATATATAATGGTAGAATGTGGTCCTTTTAGTTATCTTAGTTTCAGATAAATCTGCCAAGAACTGATTTATTTTCACAAAGGTATTTATCCCATAAATCCTCAGATCGGTTGGTTACATTCATCCAAAATAAAGATATGAATATATACTTATAGCTTCCCTGGTGATGCTAATATGTTAGCCGAATTGAGACCCACTGGGCCAGAGTGAGCAAAGAATTCATGGCGAAGATGGAACCCACTCTGAAGTTGAAGTTGCTCAGCCCTAGAAAGATGACTATCAATGGACTGAGGTTTAGATTGGACTAACGTGTCTTGAGGTACTCGGCTACATGCAATTATAGCAGGGTAAGAGAAAAAGGAGAGATGGGTTAGTCACTCTCTGAGTAACGCGATAAACACATCAGTGATCGTTATTACAGCTGTTCATGCATACATGTCCATTCCTTATTTAAAATGATCACTGATAAATTTCAATATGTACACGTATGCACCTCTCTGTATTTTTGACTGCGTGCTACCATCAAAATGCCTTTTGCAACATACTGCAGAGTCAAGACACTGTCAAAAATAACAAAATCTCACCGATACTTTGTTTTGAGCTGGGGAAAATGACACTTTGCCAGGCAGAGGCCACGTTTTTCAGCACTCAGTAAAACCAAAGGTGATGGAAGGGTGCTGCATTTTTCTCCTTAAGGTTGCAAATGTACACTGAGTGTCTGACACATTGCATCACTAAATATTTTAACTGAATCTTAATATTGTTCCTCTAGGAAGATTCTGTAAGTCAGTCAAATTCGAGCCTGTGGATAGAAGTTAAAAGTAAAATTTTTCCCCTCATCCTAGGTACGCGTATGAAGCATTTTCAATCCCTGCATTTAAAAGGCTTCTAAAATGCGCTCGCGGCTATGCCCTGCAACGCCCACACAAATTTTTAGGATAGAAATTCTATGAATCTGTTTACCATAATTCCTTTCTGTGGGCAAGAAGTGGTATTTAAATCATGCCACTGTATAATTAATTTATGCTTCAACGATAAATTTTACTGTCTGAAAAGTCAACTTATTTAACTTTATTATATATTCTATGGGGAAGTTGTTGTTTTTCTTTTAATACTCAGAGTAGAGTTGGGAGGAATTATTGTCACATTTGGTCTTTCAAAATATTCACCCGTGACACTTGCAGGTAAAACGGTTATCACATGGGAGAATAAAGGAGGGTGGCGAGCTTTTGAAGTCATGCTTACTGAGCTGGGCCGCGTGGCATTCATCTTGCAAAGGGAAAAGATGATCTCCAAGGTCAAAGTCGTTTTATGTGCTTTGAAGTACAAGGGGCATAAGTGGGCAAGACATGAACTTCAAGGACACTCTGAAACTTTACATTGAATATCATGGAATATTAATGGCGACTGCTACAAGATAGCCCATGGGACAGTGCTAGAGACAGAAACTGTTTGACACAGGGTAAGACTTCTCTTTGGGAGAGAGGTGAAGACATGAACTTTCCAGGATTAAGAGCTTGTACGGCTTCTGATTCGCAGCGGTGGGCACAGGAGTGCCCGCACGCATCTGTCCGTAGTGGGTGAGTCTGTTTTAAAAGGTTCTAGAAGCTAAGATAAGGCAAATGCAGAGAATGGATTTCTCCAGGGGCTCTATCAGAAGGACAAGTTTCAGAAATGGTACAAAGCAAACTGTTGCTTGTCAAAACTACTTCTCCTCTGAAGCAATTCGAGGGAATATTACTAAGCCATTCCATAAGCCCCTTGATTAGAACAAACGTGAAACATTTATAAAATTTGGCTTACTATTGCACAGCACTGCATTTTTATTTCAAATATCGACTCTTCTTTTAATCTTCACCCCCATAAAAATGTGTTTTAAATGAAAGGTCCACCTTAAGCGTCAGGATGAACTGATAATTATGCTGTGCCTTCCAACCCCACCGCTCCCGCCCAAGCCTGCACACTCATCTTTTTAGCAGGACTCAAATCCCCCCAGTGCCAGCCATCGGAAAACAGAGGCTGTCAGTGATCTGTGCTGTAAAAGATAAATCCACCACCAGATGATTCGTTTTTCACAAAGGTGTTTATACCATGATACTCCTAATTGGTTGGTTTCATTCATCTAAAATAAAGATATAAAAATAACCCATGGTCACGTCTTAACACTAAAAATCTCCCCCGGCTTTGTGAAATACTGATTCATGTTACTCCAATTACACATTACATCCATTACGTGTTTCGTGTGTATAAATAATGGGTGCGTGCATGTACGCGCACACACACACACCCGCACACACACATTATTCCCCTTCGTGTGGTCATCCTCCCAGTCACAATTCCCTCACCAACACCACTTTCAAATATAGGCTCTTCACATCACCAGGTGACACCATGCCAGTTCACGTCCAGTATAGTGAAATTCTGAAATACTTATTCATGTTACTGCAATAGCACATTACATCCATTACATGCTTGTACCGATACAAACAATACATCGCATTTCTGTATGCGTTACCTTCCTTGGGGATTCAGGGAGGAGTGGGCGAGTGTGAACATGAGTACCACTAGATGTCACTGTAAACAGGCCATTTTTTCTGAGGAGGCTCTGTTTTCCTGCGTTTCCATTTCCAGACTTCCTGGACTGGTTGGGGGAAATTCTTTCCAGGGCCTTGATTCCACCAAATCCCCTGTTTGTGTGGTCGAAGGCTACTAACTGCTCCACTTCCACCCTTTCTTGAGTCCTTTTGCCAATCTGCAAAACCCTTTTGTTTAAAGAAAAATCACAGCCGGGAATTTCAAAGTTGTCACCATTTTATTAATTAGGTGCCAGTGTCATGGCAAGGCTGTCAGCTGACTATTTCTTCAGGAAGACCTGGTAGTGAGTTAGTGTCTCATTGCAGAACCGGAGGAGCAAACAGATTAATGCACATATACGGCAATGTTAATTGGCGAGTCAGGTTTGTCGCAGGACAGATAATTTGATTGTGACTGTGGTGGCAGCAGTTAATTGATTCTCTCTGAGAAAGGATCTAAGAGCTTGAGTTTAGGGTTTGCTCCCTTGCAGTGGAGAAGGGTGACGAGAACTATAGCGTTAAGTTAGAGAGACTTTAAAGGTTGTCTGATTTGTTTAGGCTCCTTATCCATTCTTCCTTTGGAAGCAGAAATATCTTCTATAAAACTTCTGAGCAATGGTCTTTAAGAGCATGTAATTCGTGGCTCAGTGGGAGTCTCGACAATAACGTTACAATTATATTTCTTTGTGCAAATCTGCTTTATGCATTTTGGCCAAGACAGGGATGAGCACTATCCAGCAGATTTTCTACCACATGATTTTAAAAAATTATGTCACCTTTAATCAATTTACACCAACTAATGCTTAATTAGGAATATCAGCAATCAACCGCTGAAGACGTCCTTAATAATAGACCAGTGGAGTCGGAATAACAGGAGAGACTGAGAAGTCAAACTTCCTTGTTAGCTGACATTTAAAAATTCACATTTTAAAACTGACATTTAGCAGATGAGATGATGATGCAAATGAAATCTATATTTAGGGAGGGGTGAAAACAGCATCTAATTTGTAGTGATTACATATTCTGCTCTACCTGTGGCAATTTTGCTTAAGTTTGTCTGGTACTCTTGAAGAATGTCTTTCTCCCCTTCCCATCCCCTCCCCTCTTTCTCCCTCCTGCCCTGGACAGTATAACCACATCCCTCCTCTCCATTCCTAAGGGTAGCCCCCACGACGGGTCGGCCTACGTCGGCTCTTACCGATAGCAAGTCCCCTCCTGACACTGAAATTTGGCTTCCCGTTCAGACAAGGCTTCGTCGTGGAGTTTCCAAGACCGTGGATCATCAGACTTGGGTCCTCATCTCTTTCTCTGCTCTTTTTCATTCTTCTGCTCCACATTTTTAATCTGTCACAACTAATAGACTCCCTCCAGCCACACCGTCTTTGGCCTACAGTTTTCTCTGCCCATACGTTTCCCCACCCTCCACCCTCTTCTTCACAAACCACTTCATTTTCATCTTATCTCAGCTTAAAACCGACTCTCTGAGGGACACATCACCTGTGTGTCCTCAACGGTTTCCCTATTACAGTCTCTTGCCACCCAGCTCTCATTTTCAGCGATCACACAGCTATAATTTTATAGTGATGCATTCCATTTATTTTTGCTGAAGAGTCCAGAGATTCTGTCTGATTTTATATACTATAGTAACCCTCAGTATTTTGCATGGTACAAACAACAGCAAAAAGCAGCTCAATAAATACTAGTTGAAGGAAAGAAACATTCTAAGCTATCTATCTTAGTGTGCCACTGTCACACCTGTCTTGTTCTGCCCCCCTTCTCTTTCTGTTTGACCTGTACCCTTTACCCTTTTTCTCCTGTTTTGTGAAAAAGGCATCGAAGAGCACTAGCCGTTGTATTTAGTGGTATCCTCGTGGTATGATCCTGAGGAAAATTCATTACGTCTGTAATTTTAAGGTCCTTCCAAAATGTCAGGTTCAGTTTCACTGGCTCGTTTTGTCTTTATCAACATAAAGACAAACCCTTTGTGTACTCAAAGGTTACTAACTGCTACACTTATAACAGTCCTAACTGCTAAAGGTCCTAAGCTTGCAACGGTCCTAACTTACAGAGGTCACTAACTGCTAAACTTGGAATGGTCCTCTCCTATTCCTGCTTCTCAAGTCTCTAGGTCTCTCCAAGTCTGTCTCTAATTAGCTTTCATACTTTCTGTTCCAACCTGGGTTGCAGCCCTTCTTCTAAGAACCGGCTGACACCAGTGGTCCTGGTATTACAAATAATCAAGCCAATCTCATCATTTCCTGGGACTTAATATCAGAGATTTCTAAATGGAAAACAGAAAGGAGATCTCCACCTCTACACTGGAAGATTTTGTCTTGTCTTGTTTTGTTTTCTGTTTGTTTTGTTTTTTTAATGTTCTTGTTGTTGTGGGTTCGGTTCGGTTTTGGGGGGCAGGCAATGAATACACAATAGCCAATGCTATTGAGAGGCTGCGGACGTCTAAATGTCTAAAAGCCTAAACTCTCCCTACAGCCTAAAAATGTCCTCTTTCCTTCCTCATTTCAGAGCTGCAGACTGGCAGCATTTGGCCAGCAGGAAGCCCCCGGCCTAGAGCGTTTCTCTCCCTGGCTCTCTCTGGCCAGGCAACACCAGGGAAATATTCCTGATCAAGCATTTAGAGTTCATGCGAATTTCACCTCAAGCAAAGAAGTGGAGCTTGCAGTAACCAGCTGAATTCAGGTGTAGCTGAATCCATGGTGGGGACGTTTTTAAAAACTAACAACCGTTTCAACCTAACAGTTTATCGTAACAGGACTGGATCTGACCTTAACAAACTCTGTGCACCTGGCTATACATCTTATTCTAATTTTGCACACTATAAATCTGCTACCCATCAGACAAAATGGTAGGCATCAGGTATTTACGAACAGCACATGCGGCTAGAAGAGCAATTACATTCAAGGTCAAGTTGATTAACAAGTTAAGTTGATATTGTCCTGATGCCTGCGAAAAGTGTTTCTATTTTGAGAAAGAAGTATTGGGTTCACTGTTTTTTGAGGCCTAAATCGGTTATCTAAACTTTCAAAAAGAAAAAAGTATGCAAATTATGAATGCTAATCTCTCTCTAATATATATACATTTTTATATATTATAACTATTCCCTAAATAGTTATAGCCCAAACAAGAGGACAGGAAATCATGGAGTAAGAAGCATTTTTAAGGGCCGAGAACTATGAACTTGATTTCCTTTATCTTTTATCTCTGGATTCTTACTGTCAGTGATAAAAATATTCAAACTTATTTATAAAAGAATGTGGCTATGCATATTCTACATACTTCATAATATCTGTAAACAAACATGACAACCACAAAGGTATTTAAATTAATAATCTTAGTAGTGTATATTATAAATAAACTTAATCATACTTTACTAGAGATTCATATATCTAAGCAAGACATACTAAGTATAAAAAATTATGTCTTAAAATGTCTAAACATATGTCTTTTTTAGACATAATATAGGAATAGTGTATGTTGATATAATCTAAAGATGGAATTCAGACTGGACAAAGGCAGATTCTTTCCTTTTTAATGAATTAATAGTGGCACAGTACTCAAAATAAAAACTTGAAGAATGAATTCTAAATTTTTTTAAAAGAACATCTGTATTTAAACAGCATGATAAAATTGAGATAATACTTATAAACACTTAGAAAAGTACATAGTAATAATGACAATTCAGAAGGAGGATATACATCTTACTATAATCAACCTAAACTTGGAGTAATTAATTAGGCCTTGGTTTCATATCTTACTATGAGAAGGTTCTTAGTTGTAAGGATAATGGCGGTGCAGAAAACAAAGGAAGAATGATGAAAGGAACTTGGAGTATTTCAAGGACAGGATCCGAGATGAAAAAAGATAGCTGGCATGCAGAATAGAGAGCAGTTGCTACAGCTGGCTGAAGTATTTGGCAATATTTAATTGAGGGGCTTAAGTTTTCATAGTTATTCAAGGACAAGATGCAGGGGACTTGGTCTTAGTGGGGACGTGGTGTGGTCTTTAACAAAAACAAACAAAAATAACAGCAAAACCAGAGCTAGCAAAGGGAGGCACTAAAGGAAATTTCCTGCCTTGCCTTTGACTTTCAGTGGATCGACATCGACCACAACAAAAACAACCAAGATTCTTTTTAAAAATTTGTATGAAGCCTTTACTCTCAAGGTATGCTGTCCCGATTCTTCTACTTGCATTTTTCCTATATTGGTAGATTTCTCTTACATGGAGAAATGTGCCATCAGTAAATAAATTACATGATTCACGCAGCATGCCCAGCCTACCGTGTGATCACAGAGCATACCGACAGATTAAGCAGGCAGTGATGAGAAGACACAGGGCTATTAAAAGTCATATAAAAGATCAAAAGGCTGAATTAGAAGTCAAAAACTACACGATCAGAGAGCTAGACCAACTTGGAAGGCGGAGTGGATGGTTAATAGGTGGTCAATAACCCTCACTGTAGGTAGTTTTATGGAGCAAGAACCAATAGATACGTACCGTGTATGTTGACATTTTAACACAGTGATGCCTTTGTCTATGTTGACATGATCAAAATGGATACCTCAAAAAATGTCAAACAATGACCCTCTTTTTTTTAAACCATGAAATCTGCACAACAGAGAAACCTGAACTTAATCTTCTTTTGTATCCCTACCTAACCCTGACTCTTAATCGTAAGATGGTGAATACTTACTCTTGACATTACTGACTCAAGCAGAGGCAGGTACTAACAGAAAAACTGAGTATTTTTACCAAAACTTTATCATGTCCTAGTGGTTACTTATTCAAGTTTTTGTTCATGACTTGAAAAAAAAAAACTGTTCAACCCATATATCTGGCTTTGTCCTATGAAACATTTTTATCTACATAATAGGGAGAGATGAAGGAGGTAAACTTATCACACTTTCAGGTGACCTCAGTCTGGAGGGGCAAGTTAATATGACAGCTGACAGAATCAGGATTCTGAAAAGTCTCAACAAACAGGCATGACGGTAAAAAATCGACGCGACAAAAATTCATATGTCCAAATCCTCTAATTATATTTTAAAAGCAGTGACAAATATATCACAAGAAAGTACAATCAGAAATCTATCCAATTATCAGTTTGCTGCTTAAGATTCAACAATGTTACCTGACTACGCTCAATAATACAACAATTTTTTTACAGTGAATTAAAATTCCTGGTTTATAAATAACTATTAGATGGCGGTAGGGAAGGCATAGTGGTTATTCTTTTTCCCTGTCTCCATTCACCTTCCTTATTTTTAATAGCCTTCTGAATTATCTTTGCAAGACCCCTTGTGCCTTTAGCCATTATAATCAGTCCTATGGTTCAGATACACCTGAAGCCATCCTCCGCTCCAGGGCCACGCTAATCAGGACGCCCCATCGGCAGTAACTAGTTCATGCGTGGACTACTCTAAATAAGCTGATCTGATGCGACATGAGTGGCTATTTGTTGAGGTTTTCTACAAGTGAAAAATTTTCACTTTCTCTTGTGTGACTTTCCATTATTACAGGAGGTTCTCTCTTCTTCATGGGCGACACCGAGTGAGACGGCGAGCCCCAGACTCTGCCACCTGAGGAGAAGCACCGGTGAGCATGCCCAAGAACACGGTACGGAGAGTGCGGTGGAGAAGCCCCCATCAGCGTAGTCAGAGCGGGGAGAAGCCCCGGGTTTGGAAACTAGGTAACACATCTTTAAATAACCTGGGAATCAAAAAATAATTCACAAGGGAAAGTAGTATTTTGAGCTGAATGAAAATGAAACTATGACTTAACAAATATGTTGCATGTTGACAAAGCAATGCTGAGGGGAGATTTTATAGTATGAAACGTTTATGTAAGAAAAGAAAAAAGTATCAAATCAATGACCTCAGCACCCACTATGGGAAACTAGAAAAACAAGAGAAAATGAAACCCAATTTAGACAGAGTAAGGAAGCAATTAAAGACAAGAATGTACATTAATTATATAAAACAAGGAAGGCTATACTTAAAAAGTAAAGAAACCAAAAAACTGGTTATTTGAGAAGATTAATAAAACAGGCCACCATTTCCCCAGAGCAATAAGGGAAAACAGGTGAGATGGTGCAAATCACCAATATCAGGAATGAGATTAGTGGCATTACTACAGATCTTACAAGAAACTAAAAACATAGCGAGAAGTGTTTTGAAAAATTGCGTGCCATTAAAGTCCATGATTAGATGAAAAAAAAGTTTTTAGAAGACACAAACTGCCCTATGTCTATTAAAGAAATCCAAGCTGCAGTTAGTAACCTTTTCACAAAGACAACATTATGAGTCCCAGTGTCTTCACAAGTGATATCCATGTACCATTCAAGGGAGAATGGTGCCCTTTCTATACAAATTGTTCCAAAATATTGTAGGGAAGGGAATACTTCCCAACTCATCCTTTAAGGTTAGCATTACATTGATTCAAAATCTGATAAACACTATTTATGCTAAGTGAAATAATCCAGGCGGTGAAAGACAAATACCATATGATCTCGCCTATAAGGAACCTAATCAACAAAACAAACAAGCGAGCAAAATAGAACCAGAGACTTGGAAATAAAGAACAAACTGACAGTGATCAGCAGGGAGGTGGAGGGTGGTAAAGAGGGAAAGAAGGGGAAGGATCAAGTCCAGGAACATGTCCATGGGAAAGGACCCATGGACAAAGACAACAGGGGGGAGGATTGAATGTGGGCAGTTGGGTATGTGTAGGGCATTGGAGAGTTATGGGGGGAAATTGGGCTAACTGTAATTGAACAATAAAAAAAAGAAAGAAAATAAAAGACAAAAAAAGGAAAATAAATTACAGGCCAATATCCCTCTTAAAACACAGATGCAAAAAATTTAAACATGATTTTAAGCAAATCTAGCAATATATAAACAGGAATATGCATATGGCCAAATGAGTTTTATCCCAGGAATGCATGGCTGGTTTAACATTCAAAAAATAATGGAACTCATCATATTAAGAAGCTGAAAACAAGAAAACCACATAATCATTTTGTAAATACAGCAAAAAGCCTTTGATGAAATCCATTATCCGTTTGTGATAGAAATTCTCAGCAAACCAGGAATAGAAGGGAACTTTCCCAACCTGATAAAGGTCATCTACAGAAAACCTAGAGCTCACGTCACACTGAACGCTCAAAGGCGGAACATTTTTCTGTGCAGTCGGGAATAAGGAAGGACATCTGCTGCCCCGATTCTATTCAACACCCAACCTACGCTGCAGGTTCTAGCAAGGTAAATTAGGTCAGAAAAAAAAAAGATATGTCAATTGGATACTAATTTATTAGTACTGATATTTTTTTAAAAGACACCTGTGTGGTTTCTGTAGCTTCCAAATCTGCAACACAATTACATAAATCATTACATACTGATAGATGCTTCAATTCATAGTGACTTTCTTGAGCATTCTCATTACAATAGAAAAATGGTTTTAATTAACCCGTGTTATTTCCCTGAAAGACAATGACGCTGAGAAAACAAATGACATTTATTATACAAACTGCAATTCTTACTAGATTCCTACCTCGGGCAGGTTTCTCCAGATCTGAGCTACTGAACAATATCTTAGAATTGAAATTTGTTTTAGTAATTTAATGAGAAAAACAGATCTAGAGTGTCTAACCAATGGTCCGGCACAGCATAAGGGCTCCGTAAGTGAGAACCTCAGCCTAAACGTAGTGAGGACCCCTGTGGGAAAAACATGGAGGTATGGGAATAGTTGGAAAGAGGCTGTGGGAGGAGTTTTGCCAAAAAATTAAAGAGCTTCAATTAGGACCACGGAAGGAAGGATGACGATGAGAAGCAAATATTTAAGTGCCAAAGAAGAGATGCAGAACAATTCAGCATTATTTTGAAGATTCATTTTCTTCAAGGAATAAAATAAGTGCTAATGGTTTTCAGAACATCTTTTAAAGTCTGGTGCTTAGGTTTAAAAAACAAAAGATACAATTTCTTACCTTTTAAAAAAGAAACACGAAAATCAATAATTATTACTGAAAATCTTTCCTATACAGGTTCTATTGCTATTTTGTTTCTTTCTATTTCTTCTTAGTCCCAGAGAGAATGGTACCTTTTTATTGACGTTGTTCAGTTACAGTTGTCCCACCTTTTCCCCCATTGCTCTCCCCTGCCCCGTCCCCCTCACCCCCGCTCCCACAATCAATCATCACCCCATTGTCCTTCACCCATGGCTTCTCTATTCGTGCTCCTTGATGTGCCCCTTCCCCTTCTTTCCCTGTTATCCCCCGCCCCCTCCCCTCTGGTCGCTGTCAGAGGAAATGGTATTTAAAGACCTTGAAGAATTAAGTCTGTTTCAGTGAGAGAAAAGATGACGTGATAAACAAGTCAGTCTTCAAATACCTACATATTTTAATGGTATAGTTTGTCTTCCGCAAGCTATGTAAGGATTCTTTGATTCTTACTCCTAGCATGTCATAAAGCCAAAAATCTCAGTGGGCAATTTTGTGCTGCTCAAGAAATAAGAAAAAAATAGGAAGCCAAAAAGGCACTGTTAGTAGTTCGTTTGTGAGCTAAAGATTAAAGGGTGATAAATCTAGCTGGATAACTTAGTACTGGCATAGCACAATTTTAAAATTCCTTCCCCACAATTCCAAAATCCAAATATCTCTGACAACCAAAAGTTGTTTTTTGTGTGTGTTTTTTAGAAGTCATTTAGTGGCAAAACTTGTCCTGAGATGAACTTATTTTGCACAAATTCTAACCCTGAACTCATGTAACACAATTTTTAATTTCATTAATCTCATACATTGTGAACGGTCATCCGTTTCACTGGAAAGACAGTATTTTTAAAAGATGTTTTTAAAATTTATGCTTTAGAGAGAGGGGAAGGGATGGAGAAACTGAAGGAGAGAAGCATGGGTCGGCTGCTTCTGCTGCCCCCCCAACTGAGGACCTGGCCTGTAGACCTGACTAGGAATCGAATGGACAACCTTTCAGGTCACAGGTCAGTGCGCAACCCACTGAATCACCCCAGCCCAGGTAAAAACTAGTAATGTTTTTAACACAGAGTGTTACTCCAGGTTTGCTGTGGACATAGCATAACATAGAGTAATGTAAAAAAAGTCATAACCTTTTAAAAATCCATAATTTCTGAAATCCAATACACATAATGGCTTACAAAGCTCTAATACCTTATCGTACAACTGTCTATGCGGTTTAAAATATTTGGATATAACTGATATCCCAATTTATTTTCTAAATAGTGTATGGCATTAATATCACCTAAAAGACATTTTTACCTTGTAAGAATAAAACAAACCTTCAGTTTTTTTCCTGTATAACAAGAAGTCCAGTCATAGGCATATTAGCCTAGAGCAGCAGCTCAGCACTAGAATTTTCTATCTCATAGCTCTGCCTCTTTAGCATAGTGGCTTCTGTCCCCATGGTTACTGCCTCTAGACTTTACTTATGCAGTTCAAGTAGGAAGAAAAAGAAGGAGGAAATTTGTGCAACAGTATTGGCTTTATTTAGGAGAAAATTCTAAAATTTTCCAGGACAATATCCCTGCCTCAGCAGACCTCCGCAATGTCTCCTGCATCCCCTGGTTCCCAGGTTGCAGAGGAGTTTACACAATTGAAAAGTAAGGAAGAAAACCATTCAGAAAAGTTGTTCAGTGAACCAAACATCAATGCTTGTCACAATTTTAACACTGCAAACTTATTACCAAGATATTAGCACCGTTATCTGGCTGCAGAATAATACTGAATACTATATTGATGTTTCACTGTATTTAGTCATACATTTATTCCCATGACCTCTGCTTATCTTTATGTACCATTCATATACATTCAAGATGGGCAATCATTAATTTCATGTGTCAAGTCAGCTAGGCTGTAGTCCCCAGCCTAGGGGGACTACAGCCTAGTGTTTAATCAAACACTTATCTATGTTTTCTGTAAAAGCATTTTGTAGATGCGGTCAACATTTAAAATAAATTGTCTTTATGTGAAGGAGGTTACCCTCAATATTGTGGATGGTTCTCATCCAATCAGTTGAAGGACTTAAGACTAAAACGTGTGGTTTCCCAAAGAAGAAGAAATTCTCCACGATTGTCACATTATCTCTTTCCTGAGTTTCCAGGCAGGTGGCTTACCCTACAGATTTCGGGTTCAAAAATGCAGCATCAGCCTTGCCTGAGTTTCCGATGGAAGGCTGCCCTATGAATTTCAGACTTGCCCGCCCCCAAGCTCAACATGGGAGCCGAGTCTTTAAATGAATTTTGTAATATAACTAGATAGGTAGGTAGGTAGGTAGGTAGGTAGAAAGATAGATAGATAGATAGATAGATAGATAGATAGATAGATAGATAGACAGACAGACAGACAGATAGAAAGACAGACATAGATATCTCCTATTGTTCTGCTTCTCTGGAGAGCCCTAATACAAGGTATAGATTTAGTTATAAAAACAGGCTAAAAATTTGCAGTTAAATTTATCGAGTGCCTAGTTAACTATGTGACCTAGGCAAATAATTTTGTTATGACTTAATCATGGATATTTGTCACTGTGAAGGAGGTGGCATTCATATATAAGAAGATATTATTACTGGATTTTGATGAAAGGTAATCCACAGAAGCATATGCATGTACATAATGTTATTAAATGGGTTATTATACCTAATGAAACTAAAACAATACCTAGCACACAAGGATAACATAAAAGAGTTCCTAATGTTCTCATTATTATTATTATAACGATCACCAGCGTCTTTGGGAAGCATAAAGCACATTGACACTGAGATGATTAAAAAGGGGCACCTTTGTTCCTGAGATGTGCGGCATATGTTTTAAGACAATAAACTATCAACTCTGCTAATGGAACTAATAGGTTAAGCTTCCCATGTTGCTTGAATTATTTCCCCAGGAAAATTAAATTTTCTTAATAGGAAATCTAATTTTATCTTGAGTAACTTGAAAATCTTAATTAGTGACACAAAGCCATGTTAAAATTACTTAGATGAGAAATAAATGCATCATTATACCAAAATAAACAAACTGAAGAGCTACTATAGTTCAGTGGACGCTCCACACACAGTGCCTTGATAAAATAGGATATAAACAGGCAATTTGAAAGGGAAAGAATCCACATCAATCACATAAATTAAATTGATTAACTTTCATACTTAATCGATCACAGGCATGAATCTTACACAATCTACTGGTGACCCCAGTTACTTTGTTTAATCAGGCGCACCAATATTGGCGCGATGCTTGATTTTCCAATTAAAACAACTTTGCAATTAGATCTAATTAACATGTTCCAATTAAACAGGGTATATGCAGCAGCATTCAATAATTTTAAGCCTTGACTTTTCTCATGGTGAAAAGGTTTTCTAAAGTTGTTTGGATATATAATCCTCTTGGTGCCACGGCTTAACAAAAGAAGTAAGAAAAGGTCAACAGCTTGGCTTAGAAATAACATAAGCCAGATCTGGTCGAGAAGAACAAGCATCCCAAATTTCTCAATTATCTCCCGGATCGTCACATAAGCCCTTCATGAGAGCCCCACTAACAGTTTGCCAATGGAAGTGTTTGTTAAAGAAATATTTGCCCTTTTCACAGAAGAAGACATTTCCCCACTTGGAGCCCTTCTGTGTTAGTGCTGTTCTTCATAGCTCTTACACGAAACGAATATGGTTTGCCGGGGTTTTAAATGAGTAAGCTCTTCCTTTGGACTTTGGTTAAAGTAATACACATTAAATCTCCTTCGGAAAGCTTCCTTTAGGGTGAAACGTAAGCAAGAACATTTTTTCATTTGTTTTTAAGCCTTTGATTGATAGGATTTTGACTTTAGATTCTACTCCTGCCCCTTTCTTGCTTTCCTTTAACCGGACAGCCCCTACGCTGATCAATATATTGTAATGAGTTATCGGTTAGCCCCCTTGGAGAGCTCACTGCTCACAGAGAGCCATCAGTCTCTGAGAAGCAAAACCAAACCATCAGAGGGCCTTGGGGGTGTGGAAGGAGAATGACCTGGCATTAGATCATTCGCATTCAAGGTATGTGTGCATGAGCCCGGTCCTCACAGTTTGACCGCTCAGCAATGTATACCTTGATCCCTGAGTTCTCCTTCAAAGCTTCTCTTGCCTCTACTTTAATATATATATTAATATATATATAATATAATAAGACAAGCAAACATAGCTGCTATATTATAAGCATGCAGTGTTTGATATTTTTTAAGGAAGCTACTTTTTCAAGCAAGTTAGATTTACATTTCATTGTAGTTCTTACTGCTATGAAGAGTAATATATTCTACTGAATGAAAAAAAAATACAGGAACCTAGTTTTAAAACTACCAAGGCACAGCCTGCAGTTCGGTAAATTTATCTTAATCATTGGTATAGATGCTTTTACACACTTTGAAAGTAAACATACACTATGCTGTGTATTTTAGGCAAAGTCATTCCATTCTGAAAGTTTACCCCAAAGAGATAGCTAATTAACACAACTTTTCTTGACATGGGGAGAGCCTTGACTATCCATGTAGCCTAATAACATATATTCATCCCTACACAGTTAGTAGACTTTTCTCTCTACATAAAAATTTCCAGGATTGTATTTACAAACTATGTAATGACTTTTTAAAAATAAAAAAATAACGAGGTATGTATATTGTATTCTTCACTTCAGACAGGACATGATTCTCAGTCATTTTTAAATAGGAGTTCTTTTGTAGGAAAACCCTACTTAGCTGTGCTCTTGCTATATCAGGTTTCAATGGATCACAATATAAATTATCCATGAAGTTCCACCTATGATCATTTGTTTATAAGGAAGTGCTAGCCTATATAAAAATTTCTCATAATCTCAGAAGCCAAATTATAGGTAGGTCTTATGGGATCTAAAATAAAAGTGGCTAGAAACTCAACAGTTTCTCCTTCTCCAAAGGGCTACACATTCTCCCTTCCTAATAAAACCTTCACGGTGGCCTGTGGTTAGGAGTATGCAAGGCAGAGCCAGACTGTTGGGGACCAAGTCCTGATCAGCCACTTTCTACCTACATGATCTTCAATAAATTATTCAACCAATTTTGCCTTGGTTCCATAATCTCTAAAACAGCACTGACCTCATAGAATTGCTTTCCAAATTATGAGTTATTTCTTATAAAGCACTCAGAGAACTGCCTGATGAGTAGTCAGTATTCAATGAACAATGGCCACTATCCTGTACTTTTCTGTGACTCACTATTCCAAGCGACTTAAAAACATAATACTTGGACTGTAGAAACATGAAAGTATATACCCTGATAGCACAAAAATCTTAAAAGATTTTTCTGTAATAAATTGTTGAGCATAATTTTGAAGACATATTTTTTGAAGCCATTCTTTTGCATTATAGGACAAAGCAAATGAGTAACTATATTCTAGCATATCTGTTATTGACAACCAGATTTCTCAGCCTGGGAAAAAGGAAATACAGATGTAAAGTAGTAGAAGTTTGCTAAAATCCTTGGAGACCTTAACTGAATTGAAAATGAAAAGAAGGGGTTATATATTTTATATTTAAATAGCACAGGATGTACTTTATCTTTAAAAAGTCCTGAGTATGTCCGCTGAAAATTCTAGAAACAGTGTCAAATCCAGTGGCAATGAGCACCTCATACCAAGATTGTAGTCTTAAAATACTATTTCCAGATAAAGATAACCAGAACTTCTTGCAGAAATAGCTGGTTCCATGTCTAGATTTGGAAATGGACCTGATAAGCAGGGACATTTTATCAACAGCAGGAACAATATCCACACACACACACACACGTACACCCAAATCACAAACAGAAGAGCGTGGCCTGTAAAAACCCACGAAGCCCTTCAAGGTCATGTCCCCCCTCAGGTCAAGAGAGGTGTTGATACCGAATAACTCACAAGAACAGTTTTGATATTCAGGGCTGTGTGGGTGTTAGAATTGCAGATAAGAGATTGCGGACCTGTGTTGTGGGCCTCGTGGCCTGTTCATGCACCAAAGGAGCTTTGCCTGCCGTTGCTCATGGCTGCTTGGTTCTTCTTTAGTCTGCGTGGTGGTGGAAAATGATCTCCAATGAAATGCCCTGGGTCTTTTCTCTTCCATAGACTATTATCATGATAGTGTGATTATGTCTCAAGAATGAAAACCAGAATTTACTTTACCATCCTTCCTTTAGCTTTACCACACAGTGTACTTAAACTGATTTTGTTCACGTATTAAGAAAGTAAAATCTACCTTGCAAATTTTATTTGAATATATTGTATAGTCTTTCGATGTGTATACAGTAATTGGAAGGTAATTTTTTTTATCATAGCTGTGCAGTATACCATATAGGCATATGGGGTGAGGCAAAAATAGGTTTAGAGTTGTGAGTATGTGAAACAGTTTACTCCTGTACATTATTTATTAATTATTATATAAGTTTTCCTTACAAAAACTATAAATCTATTTTTGTTACACTCTGTATTAGATTTTAGAGGGGTTAATAAAAATGGACCGAGGCACAATGTCTGAGAAGAATGGGCACAAAACTGAAGATGAAGACTTAGTGTATTACATGGGGAGAAAGTCTGAATTTTAGCTTGTCTGTCTTTGCTGGGGCCTGACTTCCTTTTTGTTAGCTTAGTCTAAACACCACATTTTTGTGAATATGCATCACATTCATTTTGAATTATTTAATTTAACTTCTTTTCCAGATGAACTATCTTTATTAAATGCTTGCCATGGATGGGCAAACAGAGTTTATGCAGGCTATAAATATCCATGATTAGTTTGGTGTAGTATATTGCAATCTAAGGTGTAGCAATTATGCATAATATTTTCTCCCAAGCTTGATAAACCATTTGGGAACACAAAAAAAGGAAAAAAAAAGCCTAGAAAATAATTTATGCAAACCCCATGCATGTATGACAGTTTTAAACTTTAAATTTCTCTGAGATCCTGGTCAGTAGCACATATATATATACACAGAATTTCAGTTCTGATATTAAAAAAGAAAAAGAAAAGAAGTTTGACTATGCATCTCTTATAAATGGGTATAATCTAAAACTCATATTACCTGTGATACCACTTTTGATCTCTCCAACACAGTAATTTTGGTGTGATACTCAGGCCACTTACCAAAGCTAAATGCTTCCGCACATAACTATCTGTTATATCTATCATTCCAATATATCTGATATACTAATGCAGTGCTAAATGTGTCTCCATCGCAGAGCTTTTATAGAATCTCTAGTCTTATATTTATAACCACCATTATGAAAATATATTGCATGATACACACATGCATATATGGTACACTTTTATTATACAGAACAGCCTAGAAATTATAAATAGAATTTTAAAACTTCGCCTTGCCCTGAGGGGTGTGGCTCTCCGTTGGCTGGGTGTGTTCCACCAAGCAAAAGCTACTGGTTCAATTCCCAGTCAGGGCGTCAGGCCACATGCCTGTGTTGCAGGTTCAGACCCCAGCTGCATGACTGGTACGAGAGGCAACCAATCAATGTTTCTTTCTCGTATCAATGTTTCTCTCCCTCTCTGTCTCCCTTCCTTCCCCTGTCTCTCTTAAATAAATAAATAGGTAAATAAATAAATATCTTCTAAAAGGAAAAAAGAAAAGCAACTTAGCCTTGCTTTTCATGGCCTTAAAAATACTGCCAACGACAGCACATGCATACATAGACATAATGCAAGATGGACTGTATTAAGGGCTTCTATAAAGACCTTTCTGAAATACATAATAGTCCAGATGAGGAAAGAATGCATATCATCCGGCAGAAGTGGGAATGGATTTGGAAGGATGTGAGATCTAAATAGGATCTTGAAGGGCAAATGGGACGCGGAAAAAAGATGAAATAGATGAAAAAGGGTTATTCCAGGTGGGTGAGGCAGAGCGGTGATGTTGCACGCAAAGTATTTCATAAAGCGACCGAACGACAGAGGGCGGGGCGCAAAGGATTCTGGGCTAGATTTTCTCTCCATTTGGACTTCCTATTTCATCTCCAACTAACAAAGAAAAAAAAACATAAAATAGCTTTCTCTTGACAAATTAATAGAAAATATATTATAATATAGTGTATTAAATGTTATGAAAGAGAGTTGTGGAGAATGCCATCGGAGCAATGGCACAATTCAGCTCAGCTGAGCCGCAATTTGACAAGCCCCATGGCACGTAGCCTTCTAATCGTCGGGAATTTAAAGCTGAATGCTACTTGGTCATTGCCCTCCAGCTGCACATAGAGAGTATGGAAAAAGATAACTACAGTACAAGGACGACGAGCTGAGACTGGGGTGGGCTATGATAGGGATTAATCAAATCTAATGGAAGAGAAATGTGGATTAAGATATATGTTTTGCCTTCTATGTGACGCTTTCCGTAACACACTTTTCCCTTCACTTGATCATAGCCGAGAAGGGACTGGCATTTCCCTTCAAACGGAATCCGTGTGTACGAAAGGTCCGGCAGAGCAAGCTAACCGTGGGTCAGCTCGGATTCATTCCCGAAAGAGTTAAAGGAGCTCTACGGCATGAAAGCTGCACTTCAGACATGGAGGACCTTAATAATTTCTTTGGAGGAGGCGTGCCTGCTCTTTTCAAAGCCCAGATGTCACCCTTGGTGGATACGCTTTTGTCCAGATCCACGGATGAGTCAAAGGGGATGAGATGTGAAAACTCGCTGTGTTTGGCACGTTGTAGGGAGCCACGAGCGATCTCTGAGTCCGAAAATTAGTAGGTTGGCTTGAAGCGGGGAAGGGTGAAGGCCGTGTAATAAGGAAGGGAGGGGACAGTAGTGAATAGTGACTACCTTGTCCCGAGGAGAAAGAACAAAGACAGACCTGACTGGAGGAAGAGGATTTTCTTCCTGCTTGTTACCAATAACATCCCCAAAAAGCATTTTACTTCCTCAGAGATTCTCCAAGCACATCCCATGAGCACTGTGGGCCGGGAGCACTTAGGGCTCTTTCATTTATCCAAAATTACCTACCTTTTGCGCCCCACCTCTCCAAACGTTATGTCGTATTAAGTCCATCTTTCTCGATTTAAGTCCCACCATATTATTTGAGTGCATACGGATTTAACTCTTTGGCCTATGTCTGTGTTACTCTGATACTTTAATCCTAATTTGTCCTTAGTATCTCCTCATCACTTCAGTTCTACCCCACCGCACCTATACAAACCTAATAGCTAAGCATATATATGTTTTCCTGACAACGTACCTTATCCACTACACTCAGCTTGTTACAATACATAATAAATTCCATTTTAATTGTTTTTCTTTGTGTGCTTGTTTAAAGATTTGTCCTCCATGTATTAAGCGTGCTCCCCATTGATAGTTTAAAAACATGAATTATCCTTCAATATTTATCTTTTCTTACTTAAAGGATCTTATCCTTTTACTTTAGTTTTCATATATCAATTTCTTCATTGTTTTTATATTTATTTTGGTAACTAATAGTTTCAGCTTTCATTATGATTGTTGGGCAAGACTACCCAGAGACACCTATGTTAGAAAAAAATGACTTTATATTTTTTTCTTTCTTGTTGATGCTCAGTTGTCAACTGCACAATTTGGATGTGAGCCAGTACATAGCGGGTCTAACGATACTAGTTACAATTTATATAGTTGTAAGTAACAGAAATGCGATTCGAATTAGTCTAGGTAAAAAGGGGGATATTGGTTTAAAAAGTACCGGAATATCTCATATAATCAAACCATCAGAAGGGCAGAGGGGCATCTGGGTTGGAAGTTTAACTGGCCGTGGCTTCTGCATGCTTCTGGGTTGCTTCGGTTGCTCATTTTCTATGTCCCGTGGCTTCATTCTCTCACACTGCGGATTTGCTTTATCTACATAGAGGGAAATGTAGCTGCCAACAGCTAACAAGCTTCACATTCCTTAGTTTACCATCAAAGAGGACAGAGGAACTCTGAGTTTCCGATTTCAAAAGGGTATTTAAAAGCGATAGGAAATAAGCCTTAGAATCTATATCCCGAAGGATCAGTTCTGAATGAAGGGTAAGATAGTAGAAATCTGGCCACTGGAGACTTCCGCTGACTCCAAAGAAGACAGGTATGTCACCCAGGTAGGCGTACTCACTGTGTGTACTGCAAATACTGTGCACTAACACAATGAAAGGACTTTGTTGCCACTGTTTACTGCATCTCCAGGGCCTAGAAGTTAATCATAGAATTGTTTCTCTCAGTTCAGAGTGCTGTCAGAGACACTCCAGTCATCTTTCTCTAGGTAATGCACCTGTGCTTCTGAATTAAGGAAATAGAAAGTGGCATTTCTGTGATTCAGAAAATTTACTAACTGTATATCAGCCCTTCAGAGAATCGTGATAACTTAATATCCATGGTTCACTTTAGGACTGCTACGGAAAATAATGCTGGGTAACCCATTGGCATTGTGGTTAGCAAAAGATCTATAAAAAGTAATGCATGAAGTAAAAATCGGCATGATTGTCATAAACTGAAGCATGTGGATGTCACTTTTAGTAATTCGGTGAGTGAGTTGCCTTTCTCTGTGTTTATTTATAAACTGACAATTCAATTCTTGAAGAACACAGGAATGTTGAGAACAATTCTGCTCTTTGTTGAAGAAACTATATCACAAATGCATATAAATCATTCTACTAGTGTGTATTATTTTATCTTATCTAACCATGTGCCTTGGATGTATACATGCTTCAAAATATATGTAATTTATATAATTTTCTCTTCTCTAATTGCATGACCAAATACATTTTGCCTCATCACTTTTTTTTTTTTACTTTAGAGAGAGAGAGGAAGGTAGAGAGAGCGAAACAGAGATACTGATTTATTGTTTCACTTATTTATGCATTCAGTTGTTAATTCCTGTATATATGCCCTGACTGAGAATCGAACCTGCACTGCAACCTTAGCATGTAGGAATAATACTCCACCCAACTGACCTGCCCAGTCGGGGCCTTGTCTCATCATTTTTGACAATAATTATTATTGCTGTTATTTTATTATAAAATAAAATAAATGATTCAACCTTTATTAAGTGCTTTCTTTGTGCCAGCTACTGAGCTTAGTACTGTCACTCATCTTTTTATTATTGAATATTTGTTCACACATTTCTCCATTCAAGAAATATTTACTGAGCTCTTCCAGTGTTCAAAGCACAAAAAATTCTGCCTTCAACATCCTTAAGTACAGTGGAGGGGATAACTAAACAAATCAATAATACAGCGTGTCAAGTAATGATAAGACATATGAAGAAAAAGTAATTCAAAAGATAGAGTGGTAGGGGCTGCGTTAAGGGGGGATGTTATGGTCAGTGCAGACTTCTCTAAAGAGGGACAAAGAGAGCAGAGACCTGAATGAAATGAGGGAGTGAAGGGATTCAGACATTGAGGCCATTGTGAAGTCTTAACAGAAACTTTCAAGAAAACCATGCAGGGGAGAATGACTTGCATTGATCAGAGGTGGTTGGGAACTCAGCTGCTAAGGTCAGACTAGGTACCTGCAAGCGGATGACCACGCCGGCACATCCGGGCTATGTGGCCTTGGCAAGCTTCCATACCTCTCTGGGCCTCAGTTTGCCCAGTTAGAGTGTGTGGACCATACACATTCCTTCTTCAGTTTGGAAATGAGGATTAAATGAGGAAATCCACACAGAGACATGTACAGTGTCTGGCACATAGCAGTGTCTGAGAAATGTTAGCTATCATTATATTATTAGTATCATTAGTTTTGTTTTATTTTTTTAATTCGAGAAACTGCTGTTCATTTTACTTTTTTCTAAAAAAGATTTCATTTATTTTATTTTTAGACAGAGGGGAAGGGAGGGAGAAAGAGAGGGAGAGAAATATCAATGTGTGGTTGCCTTTCTCATGCCCCCTCCTGGGGTCCTGGCCCGCAACCCAGGCATGTGCCCTGATTGGGGAGTCGAACCAGTGAGCCTTTAGTTCACAGGCTGACTCTCAATCCACTGAGCTATACCAGCCAGGGCAGTATCATTAGTATTTTTTAATGTTGCAAAATAAGGTCATTTTTCTGCCTTTAAGGTAGGGCTATAATCTCTGATTCCTGCCTTCTACACAGAACTTCTAGAGAAACTACACAGAAAAAAGTGTATAGTATCATATACCTGTGACTACAGAGGTAAGGACTATGACTTGGAGGAGCTCTACATTCTCTTTGTTTTCTGTCAAAGGAAGAATAAATTGAGAATGATTAAATTAAGTGAACTGAAGAAAGCCTATTACTAATGTAAATCATTATAAAAGCTTCAGTAGGCAAAGAAGTAAAAAATTGGAGAATATAATGTAGTATCTTTGGATGGTCTTCTGGTAGACAATTAAATTGCTAAAAGTGAGACAGTACCATTAATAATTGCACATTTCGTTTAGGATATAATTATTCATTGTGGCCTTGCTAGCTTTCTTAAGCTTAGAAATGGAAGTGACCCTTTTATTCTAACTGTACTTATTCCTCTGAATATTTAGAACTGTTTCCATTTATCTTCATTCACCTTGCACCTCATCCATAAGTACCCAGTTCATAGTCTTCGTCTCTTTAAGACTACAGTATCAGGTGAGAATATTCATTCCACTATAAGAGGACAAGAAACACTTACCTCCCTGGAGATAATAAATATGCAGATTTATTACATGTCTAGTATTCCAAGCAAAAAGGATATTTATAGACAGAAAATTCAGAAGTGATGAAAAACAGTGGTCTTCAAATGGCTCGATTCTCTACACAAAATAGGTCACAAATGGAGAAAACAATGACATTTTTTAGCAAAATGCTTAAAGTTACTATTTAATAATTACTGTTGTGACAATCTACCAAACACATATGTATAGAGGTTTTGTCCATTACAGAAAATTCTCATTTTCTGCTTTAAATAATACTAATAATACCTAAGGTTTATTGAGAGGACTTACTATGTGCTGGTGCTTTCCATAAATTATCTCCTTTAATTCTCGTAATAGCACTGGTGTGGATTCTATTATTTCATTAAGTACAGATCGGAAACTGGGATTCAGGAATACGAATTTATCCAAGTTTTCACAGATACTGAGTTATAAATCTAATTTATGAATCTTCTCCTTAAATATGACCCTATACGGTTTCTCTAAAAAACTTCTGGAAAGCTAACTGCCTAACCATTATTGCTTTCTGTTTTGTTTTCTTTTTTTAACTTTTAAGTCATTTAAGGAACGATACCATCCTAGAAGTTAAGTGACTCGAACAAGGCAGCACAGTGCATCAGAGGGGACCAGGACAGGAGGGAGCTCAGCGGGGAAGCTGGAAGAGCCTTTGAATGTGAACACGGCAGACAGGCCTTACTCTTCCATGCAGGTGCAAAGCAGCAGGTGAAACCAGTAAATGCCGAAGTTTGTTGGACTTCGAACCTATGCGCTAAGCAATTAAAGTTTCTAGCTTTATGAAAGTGGACTCGGCTCCTACCTCATGGTTCATTCCTTCTCATCACTTTGGTCACAGCTCAGATATCACATTTTCTGAGAGATCTTCCCTGACTGCCTTAATAAAATAGCAACGCTCTCCCCTGTTATAATCACTGTCTGCCACTTACCTACCAGACTAGCCCTATATATTCTCTTCATCGTGCTTACTATCATAGGAACATATTTATTTTCTTGTCATTATCTTTCTCCATAATTAGAATATAAATTACATGACAGTGGTATCTGTTTGGCTTGCTACCCCATTTCTAATGTTTAGATGAGTAGCTGTACTCATAGGAGATACTCAACAAAAAGCTATTGAATGAATGAATGAATGAATGAATGAATGAATGGATTCAGTACAATAATTGAGTTCTAAAAACATAATGTAGGCACCAATCTGTACACATAAATGGATATATGGATATATGGATAGGCACAGATAAACAGACACACACACACACACACTGCATTATTAAATTTGAAGTTCTATTTTAACTCTAGATCTTTTATTAGCAATGAGATTACTGACCATATCGTTACCACTTGAAAATAGATGTAATGGAAATATAAATTCAAAGTCATCTAATGTCCTTAATGAAGGACAACATGCCAGAAGAGAAATACAAATCTGCTTCCAGATTTCCTCAGAAAGCATCTCAAGCCCATCGCATGCCCCAATGCCTGAGTTTGGTGAGTAATGGAAAAGACTTCAAAAAGCCATGAAATGACTAGAGAGCACACGGTGAAGTGGTCAGGTTAAAGTGTAGAATTTGGTAGGATCCTCAAGGTACCTTGAAAATCACTTAGCCAAAAGTCATTGAATCGGGATATTCTAATAATTCTGCTGCTTTCCTGCTTAAAATAGGCAATTGTGCAGGTCCAAACCACAAAATAAATGACTCAGAAGTTGTACATCTGAGTGAAATAACAGACACGCCAATTGAATGTAATTCTAAAGCTTAGTTAATCTAACTCATATTCTCCACACAATAAAATCTCCCATTACATACGTGATCCAAATTTTACCTTTGTGTACTACCTATTAGGTTCTAATGGATTTGAGCAAAATTTTTAAAAAGGCTTATGAAGCTGATTTCTGATTACCATCCTTGATCTCCTAGGGGTAAGGTCTTAGATATTAATTTACAAAATGCAAACACTGATAGAAGTACACATACAAAATGAGACAGCAGTTTTAAAAGAAAGCAATATAATATAGGAGCAATATCTACAGGCTCCTATAACAAAATAACTGGGTCTGAAATTGGGTGCAGGGAAGGTTTTCTGAGGGAATGACTCCAAAGTGGATCTTAAGTATAAGTAAAAGTTCACTATGATAAAGAGAGAAGGGACAAGGAAGCAGACAG